>JAJEJO010001772.1:370289-418340 GCA_020662805.1 Glaucomys volans
AAATTCTGTTGAAAATAGGAATATTACTGGGAACTGTGGCCCACCCCTGTAATTCTAGCAGCTCAGGAGGCTAAGGCAGGAGCATGGCAAGTTCAAGGTGCTAAGCAAATTAGAATCTGTCTCAGAATAAAAAAAAAAAAAAAATTAGAAAGGGCTGGGGATGTGGCTCAGTAATAAATCCCTGGGTTCAATACCTGGTTAAAAAAAAATTTAAATGCAAATATATTAGGAGCGGAATATACAGTCCAGGAATAACAGATTATAGCCAACTGATTTACATAAAAAGGGCCACTCTGGGAAGAATGACATTTAAAAAATGGCATGACATCCATATGGAAGAGTAATGAATCTCATTTTTTCCTCACAATATGCAAGACAATTTTAGACTATTATAGAAATAATGTAAAATAAGAATAAAAAGAGTTATATCTTATGATATTCAAGTAGTTGCAGATTTTTAAAAGACAAAAAAATCAATGATCAGCAAATAAATATGAATGACTTTGTTCCTTTTTTAATCCTCTAATAAGTATTTTTTAAAATTATTCTTTTTAGATATACATTACAGTAGAGGATATTTTGGCATATTATACATACATGGAGTATAATTTATTCTAATTAGGATCTTATTCTTGTGGTTGTACATGATCAGGAGTTACCCTGCTCATGTAATCATATTCAAGTATAGGAAAATTATGTCAGACTGATTCTTCTGTCTTTCCTATTCCCTTCCAACCTCCCTTCCCTTCGTTCCCCTTTGTCTAATCCAATGGACATCTATTCTTCCCCTTCCCACTTGCCCTTGTTGTGAATTACCATCCACACATCGGAGAGAACTTTTGGTCTTTGGATTTGGGGAACTGGTTTATTTCACTTAGAACAATTGAATGATTTTATTCTAATAAACAATAAAAATTACATTTATTGAAGTCAGATAATAGAAAAGGATATTTTGAAATCACAGAAACTAAAAGTAAATTCTCTACATAAAATAGAATGTACAATAGATAAGTAAAATCCTTAAAGGGGCATTTCACAAAATAGATATTTATCTTGTTGATAATTGTACGGAAAGTTGCTGAAGAGCCCTTGTCACTGTCGAAATGCAAGTTCAGTGACTACGAGTTACCACAATGCATACATACTAGGATAACTAACATTTAGAAGCTACACAATGTTAGCAGTTACCAGTGATGTGAAATAGCAGGATTGCTAATGGGAATATAAATTAGACAAATTCCTTAGGATTTGGAGAATAGTTTAACAGTGTCCACGAAAACTATCATATGACCAAGGATTTCCACTTCCAAGTATTAGATTTAAGAAAAATGAGTACATTTGCCCAGAAAATTCTATGTGCAAGAATGTTCATGTAGCTTTATTCACTGGTAGAATGGGAAAGTGTACTACTGTACTGTACTAGTGTAATATACTAATGTCACAATAAATAGAGAACTGCTGTTACACTCAACAATAATGCCAGTGACATCATATTGAGCAAAAGAAGTCCTAATGAGTATATATTTTTAGGTTCTGATTATATGAAATACAAGAACAGGTAAAATTTGTGTGTAATTTTAGAACTGATATTCCATCTGGAGAGGAGCATTGCTTAAGAAAAATCAAAGGAGACATTCTTGAAAATATTCCGTGTATTATTTTAGGTGTTAGTTATGTAGGTATACATATATGTAAAATTATTGAAATTTAAAATTATGTATTTAGAAGAATAGTTTTCTTTAGCACAGATTTTGAAAGAAGAAATTCCTGTATAAGAAAAAAATCTCTGTGATTTACCAAGTATGACTTTATTTTCCTGTACGGACATCTTGCTTCCAATTAAAAAATTTGAATACCATATCAAAAATCAATTTCACCTTTAAGAGACGACATTTAAAATTATTCTCACGAATTGTACTTGTTATTTACATTATGTGAAACTAAAATTGATAATATTAAGTATATGGTAATCAATTTAACATAAGCAAAAACACCTATTAATATACTGACTCTTTCATATGAAAATAAGTTTATTTTCCATAAAAACAATAAAAAAGAGAGGTATTCTTTTCTCTTTTTGTTAATCTCTTTAGTGTCTGACTTAATAAGACAGTTGAATTCTCATGATCTGCTTCTGTATTCATTACATGCGATATTACATGCTATTTATCCTCTGAAAATCTCTACAATCATAAAATGATTGGAAGAAAATTGCAAATAATATTGTAACAGTATTACTAAAATATTTTGTCCTTATAGAACCCTAGAAAATGTCTCAGAGACCTCCAAGTCTACTCAGTCCCCAGCTTCAGGTTAAGATTACTGAAAGGAGATTACTTTCCTTCAACATGAAAAGACTAAATTTAGCCCCTAGCTCACACAATACCTGCATTCCAGAACCAGCCTTGAGACTGTGTGACTAGGAAGGTACAAACCTGTCTCCATGTGCCCTGGACTCTGATTCCTAATTGTCTTCAGGCAGAAATTTCATCTCAAGAACTACATTCAAGGATCTTATGTATGTTTTATAGGTATTTACAAATCATTCTTCGAAGTGTCCATCTGGAATGATGTCTCCAATATGCTAGCGGCAGTAATTTTGTTGAGAACTTCGAATTCTCAATAAAATTAACATTTTTTAACAATGCCTGTTTTGCAAAATAATTCAAGGTTTGGTTACCCAACAAGAATCCAGTACTAGAATGAGATTAAGAAGACAAGAAAATGTAGTAAGTATGTTCTAAGCATTCTTTAGCTGGGAAAGAAAATGGTCAAGAAGATAAAAGCCCATTATATAGCCTCTGACCACACACTTAGAAATAAGTGCAGAGTCTCTAAGGCTCACATTACTGCAACTAAGGACTCTGCTTTTCAACAAAGATGGTTAAGTAAGTAAATGGAAAAATATAGATATTTTTACAAACCAAAAGTATCTTGGGAGACATTCTTGGCATAAATTACTATGAAATAAATTGTAGTTTTTAAATTGCTGTAACTACAAGCTCAATATTGTACACAAAACCCAAAGAAGGAGAGTTGAGCAGTACTTTTTTTGTTTTTTCAAAAATTTTAGGTAAAGTTTGGTTGCCAAAAATAACTTCATTTCTGACAAAATGAGAAAAATATGATGTGTTTATTCACAAATGGAAAGACAAGTATAATCCTTCTAAAGAACATTCTATTATGTTTTTTAAAAATGCAGTGGGGAATTTCCTTGGAGAGCATAAAGTTGCTGAAAAAAAATAGAAGGAGATGTTATGGGGAAAAAAAGACAAAAAAAAAAAAAAATGGTGGATGAGGGTCCTCCATATTGCTTTTGTGGTAAATAGACTATGAGGAAAAACAAAACAACAATGACAAGACAGCAGCTTTGGTGTCTAGCCCTTCTAACTATCTGTGTAGGGAGCATGCTACTCAAATACGAATTTTATTAGCTTTAAAATTAGCTAAGGAGTGAGAGAAAGAAGGAAGAATAGAATATTACACAGAGGGAAATGAGTGGGAGGAGGGAGCGGGGTATGAAAGATGTAGAATGAGACAGACATCATTGCCCTATGTACATGTATGATTACACACATGGTGTGAATCTACATCCTGCACAGCCATAGAAATGAAAAGTTGTACCCCATTTGTACACAATGAATCAAAATGCAGTCTGTAAAAATTTTTTAAAAAATTTAAAAAGTTGGAAATGTACCATATAAACATGAGAGAAATATGGAATTATTATTAATTTCAGATAAAATATATTTCAGAATAAAGAACATTGTCAAACAAACAAAAAATACCATTGTATTGCCTGCTCTTTGAAACATACTTTTGAAAAAAATTTTGGAGATTTCTATCATAAATGAGTATGTATTGAAGGGTTGTTTTCTTTTTCTTAAATACAAGAGACAGAGTATATCTATGTTGTCTAGACTGGCCTTGAACTCACAACCCCCCTTCAACAACTTCCCGAGTAACTGGAACTAGAAATATTGGGTAACATATTAATGAGATAAAAATAAACAGAGCAAACTCAAATATTTGCATAAACCTTAAGAAAATTAACATTTGAAACATCTTTGTATCTCATCAGTTTTAAAATTTTCTCTTTCCCAGACTTATCTTGAATTTAATATTTATAATTCACTTTCTTCTCTTTATTTTTTACCATTCATAAAAAAAAAAAACTTTAGTAAAGTGTATTTTTAAATTTTATATAGCTGGCCTCTAACTTTCTGTATTCTTCATAACTGACATTTTTCTCAACAGGTTTTAGAAGATAATGTTGGTCTGTATTGATAGATACCTTTCACTCATTTTCAATAACAGTATTCAATTGCATGAATATTTGATAATTCATTTCTCAATATTGCTACCAATTGGTATTTAAGTGACTTTTTACATATTTTGTTTTTGCCAGTTTGTTGAATATTTAAAGAGGCTTTTTCCAAATTTGAAATGAGTTCTATATCTTTTCATGCATTAATTTGCCATTTAGATATCTACCTTTGTTAAGGAACTTTTAAAACAGTTTGTCCAATATTTTTGTTTGGATATTCTGCACATTTCCTATTGACTGATACTGTCAGGTTTTAGAACATATTCTTCTAGATAACTGCCTTTAAAAAAATGAAAGAGGACTTTCTTTAATAAATAGATATTCTCAATTATTTTGTTAATCATATCCTTCACTGGTAACATGTTTTGTGTTTTAAGAAAACTTCCCTGAGTTTAGTTTAAAAAAAATTCTAATCTTCTAAAACTTTTGTATTGAGTTCCTTAATTAGGTGTTTCTTCTACCTGGGATGAATTTGAATAATAGTCAAATTCCCTTTGCTTCTTCTCCTGGATGATGAAATATTACAGCAACAATTATGGAGAAGATTCTGTTTTTCCATTAGTTCTTCAATTCGGTTGTCATTTATGAAGCAACTCTATATGTGTGTCCATTTTCAGGATCTCTATTGTCTATCCCTGCAAAAAATACTGATTTGTCAGAATGCATACAGTTTTATTAAAAAAATATTGTGATTTGTTGAACAAGTCTTTCATCTATGTTGTTCCCCTTGAAGAAGACCTTGGCAATAGTTAACTCTTTGCAATTGATTTGACAGATTTTAGAATAAGCTTTCTCAAAAAAATGTGCATTGCTATTGGATTGGGGTTATATTAAAACTATAAATCAGTTTGAAAGACTTGACACTTTTACAATATTGAGTCTTCCTGTCCATATGTGTTATATCAATAAATTTATTCAATTCTCTAATGCGTCTCCTTGAAGTTTAACAATTTTCAGACAGTTCTTGCTTATATGCTAATTTGTATACATGTTTCATTTTTATGATATATAAATCATTTCTTTAAAACACCTTGTTTTTTATTTGTGTTTTATAAAAGAAGTTCTCTCTTAATTTTAGTGAAGAGATTTCTCAATTCCCCATAGTCTTTTTTGTGATATTAAAAAGGAAATATCTTCTAGTAATTATACATCTAGTAGTTCAGATAAAAGTAATGTAGGTTGCATTATGGTGTACTATAATTATTTAAGTTATATTGTGCTGACTTTTCAGGCCACATTAGTAGTTTATATATAATATAGTCTAGAATATTTTGATGTATATGATTGATAACTATCTATAATTAAACATGGTTTCTGAGAAATCTATTTTGAGTCCTCAAATTTATTCATATACTAAAAGTAGGTGATTATTCAATTCATGAATATGTGAGAATTATATATGCTATAAAAAGGCTACTACGATAAAATAAACAACACATTATATAAAGGTACTGGATAAAGTATGTTTTTGCCAAAATTAAAAAATGCATGAACAAAGTTAAAGGAAGAGAGAAGAAAAAGAATTATCCAACCCTACAACTGAAGCAGGAATCCAGATAATTTGAATGAAGACCTGAGAATGTAGTCTGAAACTTGAGACAGGAGACAAAAATTTCTAATGCTTTAGCCGGGCGCAGTGGCACAGGCCTGTAATCTCAGCACTTGGGAGGCTGAGGCAGGAGGATCACGAGTTCAAAGCCAGCCTCAGCAACTTAATGAGTCCCTAAGCAACTCAGTGAGACCCTGTCTCTAAATAAAAATACAAAATAGGGCTGGGGATGTGACTCAGTGTTGAAGTGCCCCTGGGTTCAATCTCCAGTACCAAAAAAAAAAAAAAAAAAAAAAAAAAAAAAAAATTCTAATGCTTTAACCCATGTCATTATGTGTCTTAGATAATTAGCCTTTGAATGGTGTTTGTGTCTATTGTGCCTGTGTGCTGAATGCCTAATGGCATAGTCCAGTACGAGGGTAATCTGATGACAAGCCAAGAAAATAACCGAACCTGAGAGGTAAAACTCACAAAATACGTTCTTGTGTATGCATAACGATTTTTCATTAAATGATCTGTTATATTCAGGGAAGATGTCCAAATCAATCAAATTAATATTATGGTTTTAATTTCAACCATTTTCCTACAAACTTTCTGTAGAATAAAAGGATCTAAGAACAATATTTCTTTGTGTGCTCTACCAAATTCATTCTCTATGATTGAATGATTTTATATATCAGTGTTATAAAAATGCATATTGTGGATGGCTTTCAGTTAAATCTAAATGATCATCATCTTCATGGGATGATACCAATACCTGTACATTTAGTATTTGGTATTATCCCGTGAAGATGATAATCCTTGCAATCAGGTCTCAGGTTTGTTGTTCCATGAAGGGTGACCTTGTCCTTCCTTCATCTTTTGTTGGTGCATCCATTTCTTTATCACAGACAAGTTCAAATTTAATTCTTTTCACATACACATATATCTGGAAATAATGAGATTTATTGTAATGCCACCAGTCCCTGTGTAAACAAGAATTATATTAATGGATACACCTGCAACACGGGATCCAAAAGGCACTCTGTCACATTCAAAATCCCAAGTGACTTACTCTCTCTGAATCTCAAATTTTGCTTAGTTTCGAATGTTTCTATGAAATAGCAGAGGATAATTCATTTAAGTATAGTTACAAGCCTTTATTTTTAAGTCACCTGCATGCTTAATTTCCTTGATAAACTGAAATACTCCTGATCTCTTACCAGATTGTGTCACAATTACTGCTGTTTTTTTAAAGTCTCTGCTGGGACAGTAGTTAAAAGTCCTTGAAAAGTAAATGGCACACATTCAATTAAGCTAAAGAAATAGCTAAAACAAGTATTATTTAGTGGGTTTTTAATTAGATGCCTTCTATTAAATCGGGGCTCTAAAAGGGATTTCACAAGCTCCCAGGATCGTGCTATTTACAAATGAGGCTGTAACATTCCCTTAAACTCTATCTGTGAGAACATGCTTTCAGGTTGGGTGTTTCTCTGTCAGGAACATCCAGATGCCTAGCATTACACCCTGAATTCCCTGAATGGCGCTCAAAACGTAAATCTAGGTAGATTTTCCATTGTAGATCAAAGGAAATCAAAGTCTCAGACTTGTGGAGCATGAGCCCTGGTCTTATATTCCTGAAATATCCAACATCAATCATGTAGTGGCTTGAAAACATGATTAGGATTTCTTCTTTGCTTGAAAATATCTTATCTGAGGCAGAAAAAAGAAAAAAATAATGTTGGGAATATCCACAATCTCACAATGGGTCTAGTTTGTACATCAGTAAAAGATCTTTGTATGTTTTCGCCCCTGTTGCTCATACTAGTTATATTCCTTCTCACTACCTCTGTCAAACATCCACGTTTTGTTTCTAGTAATATTGAAGTGCTTACTGTTTTCCAATCTCTATATTATTTCCACCTCTATTTTTTTTGCCATTTTTCTCCCCACCTCAGGTGATCTTTCATGTGGGAAACTCTTGTCCACTCTAAAATATCACTTTAGCATTGCCTTCTTCTTGACTGTGCCCGAGCTACCTCATGTTCCATCTTAACAACCACCCACCCCAATAGAGTCAATGTGTTATTTCAAGTTTCTAATTTGACTGGTGTACAAACACTGTGCTTAGCAGTCTGTTACAGTCTATTGTTTACATTTTCCCTGATAAGCAGATGATGATATAGAATCTGGTTGGGGGGTGCGGGTGAAAGAGGAATGGAGGCTCTTTAGATTTTGTAGAGCGAAATGAGAGGGGAAAGGGGTAGGGGTATGAAAAATGGTGGAATGAGACAGACATCATTACCCTATGTACATGTATGATTAACAAGAATGATATGAATGTACATCATGCACAACCATAGAAATGAAAATTTGTACCCCATATGTGTACAATGAATCAAAATGAAGTCTGTAAAAATAATAGAAATAAACAGTGATTTTTATGTCATGTATATTTTTTCATATATATTATTTGGATATTTACTCCCTTAACTATACTAGATACTCAGTAAGGGCTTGTTGAACAGAAATAAATTATTAATATATTCCATTTTTTCATTTTTCTTATGAACAAACTTGCCAATCATTAATTCACTATTTCAGGTACACAAAGAAAGCTCCCCTCAACACACACACACCCATACCCACACACACACCCATACCCACACACACACCCATACCCACACACACAGATATGCTTACAAGTTTATATTAAAGTAAAAAAAAACATGAGATCATGATTTTTATACCCGGGTCAATTTTTGGTTCTGACCCTCCCTACAAATAAGAGCAATAATTAGATAAACTATTTAAACAACATTTCCTTTTGTGTAAATAAGAGATATGGGTTATAGTCACTTCAGGAATTATCCTAACAAGTACATGAAAAATAAGGAAGAATTGTGTAGTTTGTTATTCTAGTGATAATCATATATACTGAATGCCAGATACTTTACATGCATTATTCAATTTGATCCTTACTACAAACCTGTGCATTACAGATATAGATAGATAGATAGATAGATAGATAGATAGATGATAGATAGATAGAGACCGGCAATTTTCTATGGCTAATTATATATAATTTTATATATATATATATAATTTTTATTTCACTAATGAGCAAACTGATGTTTAGACAGGTCAAATAGTTTACTTAATGGCACATAAGGTAACTGATTTCAGAAATGAAGCCTTTAACCATCGCAAAACAAAAAATATTGACATTAATTAAAAATAAAATCATGAGGCTAGAAAACAGCGGACCTATTTGAATGGCTTCATGAATATTATACCTCACACAATAGAAATAAAAGGGGGATTTTCCATTCTTATACCTTTGAAATAAGTAAAAAATAGATGTTTTCTTTGCTCACATCAGAAAGAGGAAGAAATCAGTAAAATAATCCGAGTACTATAACCAAGATTTGTTTATAAATTTTATAAAAATATGAACAAAAGTTCATCATTCAATTTCACAATCCACGAAGTAATTTGGCATTAATAGCAGAGAAGAGGCATTTCTGGCTTATTAAAGACTGAGCACATCTGCTTAGCCCTGTGCTTTCAGAGTCCATAGTACTAAGTCAATTCCAAGCCTGCTGTCTTTGTTCTGTGCCTGGGCTCTCTTTTCTCTTTTTCTTTCCAATATGTTCTCCTTCCTCACTGACCTTTGCAGTACCCTTTTATTTTATCTCTAATTTTTCAAACCCTACACACAGATCTCTCAATAACGCTTACACCTACAAATTAATATAACAGAGGGGAACTGATAGTGAGGACTTCTATTTATTTTTACCTATCAGATATTAGAAGTATTATTAAACATTTTCTAAAATATATTTTTCTATATAACTCTTCCTTCCTTCCTGAGAATTGAGTATCATTAGCACTATTGTATTTATACAATTAGAAACTCAATTTTCTACAGCTAAGCAACCAGAAAACACATAGCTAGTGTTTGAGAGGTGGTCTGTCCCAGCACAAATGAGAATTGTTATACTCTACTGTCTTCTGAATGATCTATACTTACTTAATTAGTAATCATTCCAGAAAACCACTGTGATGCTAATTATGGCACTTGGTTTTGAAATGTAAAACAAAAATCTCCACATTCTAATTATTATATTATCATAATATATAATATAATCATACATATATATTATATGTATTATCATTATGATTAAAAAAAGATCATTTATTAGATTGGCTTATAGTATCAGAATCGGGGTAGTCCCACTACAACCCTTGACAGGCTGGGGAACTGGAGAAATCAATAGCTGCTCAGTCCAAGATGCTGGAGTCTCAAAAGAAAATGGACTTATGATGCATTCCCTTTCTAGGACTAAGGCCTGGACACTCACAGAAAATCAATGGTCACAGACTGATTTGGAATAGTGAAGGACCTGGAGCCTGATGTCCTTAGATGATCACAGCAGCAAATCAGGTACTTGCTCAGGAAAAATGGAGCTGTGCCTGCATTGGCTTCCTAACTTCCTCTACCCTTTCTCCACCGACACTGCAACCTATTGGCCTCTGCCAAC
This sequence comes from Glaucomys volans, assembly GCA_020662805.1. Classification (NCBI taxonomy): domain Eukaryota; kingdom Metazoa; phylum Chordata; class Mammalia; order Rodentia; family Sciuridae; genus Glaucomys; species Glaucomys volans. Next base: position 380,689 of record JAJEJO010001772.1, read on the forward strand.
CACATTTGAGGAGGGTCTTCCCCTTAGCTTGCTGTTCCACTTGCTAATTATCTCAGGAACACCCTCATCCACACATATGGAAGTTTCTTAATTTCATGCATCTCTCAATCCAGTCAAGTTGACAATCTAGATCTACTACACCATGGAGTGAACAGAAGTGACAGAGAAGTTAGCATTCATTCAGAAAATTGTAATTGCATACTGTGACATGTTATGAAGCCAAATAAGTATTACTGTGAGAAATCAAGATAGTGTTTATTTCAATTTAGGAGATTAAAGAAGTTATAGAGAGAGTGACAACTGAGAAGAGGTCCTGAATATAAGCAAAAGTTAATAAGGAAAACTTGTGAGGAGAAAATATAATCCAAGTAGAGAAACTAGTTAATATTAAAGCCTCAGTATGAGCACAATACTGGCAGGGAACCAAATATGGGAAGGCAAGAGGCTGAATTCTAGTGGGTGATTAAAAAACATGGCATGAGTTAGATGGAAACATAGGAAGAGTGCCTGCACTCAGGGTACTACCTATACATCTGAGGGTTAGTGACTGTATTCTAACAATAATAGAAAAAGAATTAAAGATCTTAAGAACAACATAATGAGATCAGCTTTACAATTTGATGATGTCATCATGGATTACCATGGAAAATAATCCAATAACATGGATTTGAGTCTCCTTACCTCATTCTAAAGCTGAATTCTCTGTCCTATTCCTGACTTCCTCCAGCATCTGTTATTATGTTTGATTTTCAAAGTAACTCTGTGTGGTGGAAGAAACATGAGTTCTTGTTCACATATTATACATGTTGAAACTGAGATCAAGAAGAAAATGTATAAAGCTAAGGTCTTCACACCGTCAGTGCTGAAATGCTATGGCTCATAAGCTAATGACTGATGGCTAAGAATTATAATAGGCCTGCCCAGTGCCAGATTCTGTGCTAAGCATCCTGAGTTTATTAACTCCTGGAATATTTCCAAAACTATTATGAGGCTTTATTCTCAATTATCTGAAGAGGAGACTGCAACAAGAAAAATTAAGTAATTCTCCCAAGAATACATAGTTGGTACACTTAAAAGTTATTCCATTCTAGGGCTTAAGTTCATGATCACTGCTCTCTTCTGGGTAGACATACTATATTGGATCTTTCTTTGGCAATATGAGGCTTTTATCAGCTCTTTTTATCTACATAAAAAATGATTGGCAAACTTAATGTTTCCTTGTACGTTAATGTGATATGAGAGTAATGGTCAAAGTTCATGCTAATTAACATGAGAATGACAAGATAAAACTTGACAATAATTGAATGCTTAGGAGTATAAATGAAATCTTTCATTCATATATTACTGATTATTATCAGACAATAAGTGAATATTCATAATGATGATAAAGTGACATTATATTATGGCTGAGTATAAAGCAAAATATCCATAAGTGTCCTGAAAATAAATGGAGGACTAATAATAAATTTTCTCACTAATATGCCTGGATGTAGATGTAGAGTGATTTTCTTAAGCACTTATCACTCTATTTTCAAAGTATGGACTATGTCTATATGTCCTACTTTTCTTAGTTTGAATTAGCATATACAGTTTGGTTTCTCTGATGATAAATAAGGGTTTCTTATCTATATATGTAAATATTCTTCTACTCATTTAATTCTCCTCAAATAAAAATGATGATGCAGACCTATGAATTACTGCTTCAGTGCCTACTGTGTGAATTAATTGGATGTTGGAATTGGCTTAAAGTTTATCAGAGTTACAAATGATTGTTATGAATAATTTTCAGCATATATATTAAATTTGGATTTAATTGAAATTAGGTTAGAATGTTATTTTTATTCGTGTAATAAACATTTAGATGTTGCAAAGGGTGATATTTCTCCTATCTTTGAAAATTATCAGTGCTCCTGGATCTGGTATAGATACCCTATCACACAAGGAGCAAAACTTCTAAGGGAAGTTAATATAATGGATATGGTAGCTCAAAAATAGGATAAAACCCAGTTTGATGATATCTTTGGGCTCATAAATGATCTCTGAAACTGTCATGTTCTAGACTTACTGTAGAAAAATTAAAGTACTTATTTTTTTTCACTCAAGATGATTTTCTCTTATTTACTGATCTTTGCATTTTTGTTAGCAGTAGAGATATTTTACAAAGAAATTTTAGCATGTCCAAACTAGAATAAAGAATTGTAGTCATGGGAAAAAAAAAAAAAACAAATTTCCTTTATAAATGATGAATCAAATAGTAGAAAAAATGTTATCTAAAAATTCCTAATCCCAACTTTTCTGGCTTTTGTCTCACCTAGTATTCTTTTTTTTTTTTTTTTTTTGGTTTGACTTGTGGTGTTTTGGAAATGTTATTTTAATTAATATAATTACTATCAAATTAGGTAGAGGGGCTGAAAAGACCCAGAAACTGCTAGACATTATTCTGGGACTCAGAAATCCCCACTCTTATGATATCTCCAGCATGTGTCTTCTCTTTACCAACTAAATTATAGATCTTGGCACCAGATATAGAAATTGGCATCTTTCCTGGTTTCACAAATAATGTACCAACTAGAGCATGATGTATACCTTCATTAACAAAACTGGGGCATGGTATTCAATAAACTTGCCTAACTAGTGGGTCATCACCTGACAATTTCAATTTAGCCAAAGCTATTTTTAGTTAGGAAGTCAATTGTTTTATATTGGCAGGGAGCTTGGTGATGGTCATACCAAAAGTCTTTTAATTAAGCATCAAATAGTAGTAAGTTTTAAAAGTGTAGTTCAGGCTTCAAGCAAAGTATCACTATGAATTTCCTTGAAGATTTTATAATTTATGTTGAAATAAAAACAGTCCTCTGACTTAGAAAATAATTTTCACTATTTCGTCTTTAAGATTTTATTTCATATGTTGAAATACCGTGATCTATGTGCTAATTTATCGATGCATAAAGACAATGGCTAAAACATTTTCAGAGAAATAATCAACAGAGAAAAACTCATTGAAAAACATTTTCAGCCAACCCTGAAATAGGATACATTCAGTGTTTAGTGAAAAGTTTCCTGAAGGACTTTATCAATATTCCTCCATTTTCTCATATGCCTCAAGAAATCCTTTAGGCTGAGTTCATTGACATAGGTGCAACATTTGGGAAGTAGAAGTAATAGATTTATTTAATTCTTAAGGTTTTAAAAAATAATAGTAAAAATTAATAAAAATGTGTTGTAAAATCTTCTGGGACATTTTAAGTACCTCTATGGCATTAATGAATACAATGATAGCTTGTAAATGTATAACCAAAGACAGAACTTTACCCTGAATAACAGTTTTTAATTATAGATCCCAAATGACAATACTAAAAAGAGAGCATCTGTAATTTTCATAAACTCACTATCTCACTGCACTTGCTATCCCATCTTCTTCCTATTCACCAAAGGCACAAACCAAGGAAAATACACCTTCCCCTCCTTCTCTTCCACTCACCTTGTGCACACCAAGTATCAAGTTCTGCATACAGTAATTTTTATATGCAGGAGAATAGTGTCCCATTTTCTTCATTGTCACTCTCAATTTTTAATCCAAATCCTCATATTCTCCTGACAGGACTAGTGCAATAGTTTCCAAATTAGTTGCCATTACTGGCAATCCTCTGTTAAGTCCAATTTCTGAAGAGTTGTCTGAATGATATTGGAAAATATAAACTTGACCTTGCGCTTCCATTGCTAACTATGCTTTCATGATTACATTCACATATAGGATAATCTGAAATTAGTTCCCATGACATACACAGCTTTCCATGATCAGACCACTGCCTTGGGGCTTCTTCATCTGCCATTCTCCACAGTGACTGGCACACTCTCTAGTTAAGTCGAAGTTATTACCTAAATGGCCTCAATTCTGTCTCTGATTTTATCAATGTTCTATAGATACCAGATTCTTATTCTGTCACTTCAGACCAAAAAGTATTTTTCTCAACACACTGATCTTTCTCTACTCCATGTCTTTCCATGTGATATTGATTCTGCAGTGACCTTCCTTTCCTTGAGGAGCCTGCCTTAAGCATCCAATATTACTTTCTGATCCTCTTCCATTGGTAGCAGCATCTGTGAAAATCCTTAGATGACTTTTCCCCATATTCCCACATGAACTTGCTCAAACCTTCACTGCAGTACTTAAGAATGTACAGAAGATCTGTTCTCAATGAACTAAGGAGCTCCTGTGGATGGGGTTGATTTTTATTTATTAGTGGTTCAGGAGTATCTGGCCCATAACAGTGACACGCTAAATGTTGTTTTCAATAAATGAGTTGTGTGAGTACAATGGTGCACACTTGTAATCCCAGAAACTGGGAGGCTGAGACAGGAGGATAGCAAGTTCAAGACCAGCCTCAGCAACTTAGCAAGGCTCTAAGCAATGAGTTAAGACCCTGTTCCCCCAAAAAATAAAAAATAAAAATGGATGTGGCTCAGTGGTAAATTGCCTCTGAGTTAAATCTCCAGTACTCCAAAGAATAAAGATTGTAAAATCAATAAAATGAACCAAATCAGAGAAATGTGCAGCATATATGCTTAAACCTATATGCATGTTTGTTTCAAATGTACTTTTAGCATCTTTTAAGCAGACATCATGGATTTCTTCCATAGATGAGACTGAAAATAAACACACTAAAGATCAAACCCCAAATTCACATCTTCCTTGAAAGTTTTTAACATACTAATGTGTTTTCCCTCATATTTTCCCAAACCAAAGCAAAGACAAAATGAGAGGAATCTTCATTTTGTAGCCTATTTTCATTCTAGCTAATTTTCTCAATTACACAGGTGCACATGCATGCACGCACACACACACACATACATACACACGGAGTCAAAGAAATGGGAGGGGGAGGTCTTTATTTTTATTTCTTGTTGCATTCTTACTTTAGGGACCTTCCTAATTTTGTGGAGCGGTATGAAAGTCCATCAGTTACATTTTGCAACACTGACAATTATAGGAAACTAATTTTGAGTAATGCATTTTGGTTATTTTTTAAGAATACCCATGCAATTTGCTTCCCTATGAAATATATTTAAAATATAAGCTTATCAAGAGAAACTATTTTTTGACCTCTTTCTTTCTTATCAGACACCTCCTGAACTTTTTAAATGGCATTTGCACTTTTCTATAAACTCAGCAGTAATTCTAAGAGTAAAGCACTCTACATTCAAAGCCTGCCTTTCATTTTCACCACTCGTTTTGGGCAAGAACACGTGGTTTTAAATTAGAATGTACAACAGTGGCTAGAAAGCCTATTGGTACAGGCAAAAATAGTAATAAGAGAAAGTTGGTTTTTCTACCTATCATGCTGCAATACAATCCAGACCCAAAGATTTTCTTTTTGTAAAGGTAACTAACCAGAAGGATTTACACTGATACATTCTGGCAACATAAATTGAAGTTAGGCATTTTAAGAATAATGTACAAAGTATCTAATTCCTCTAGGATTCAGGGCAAAGGCTCATTTGAGATTTGCATAATCAAGCACTGGTAAGGGATCACTCAGAAGAGGAAGCAATAAGAAAACCCTATGAAGACTTTCCCCATGCACAGCATTTGTGAACTTTGTACTTATTTAATAAAAACCCGATGTTAAACCTTTACTATCACATCTAGAAATGTCCTGAATTGCCAAGTTCATGAGGTTGCTGTTATGTGTACTAATTGTTCTCCTTCAATTTATATTAATTTGTTTTGTTTAGTAACAATTTTCTGGGGTCCTGTTAAGTGCTAAGCTTTGTGCAATGTCCTGGTATTTCAGAAATTAATATGAGACAGATTTATGTTCCAGAATTACATATGTTAATAAAGGAGAATGATAGATATACAAATAACTGCAGTACAGTGCGCTATTACAGTCCTGAAATTACATGATGTCTCTTCTGAACTCTCATTAAACAAATAAGGAAAGCATTCAAAACTGCATGTATGATGAAATTATTGAGACCTCAGAGGTAGGTAAAGGCATCACTGAGTCACAGTGCTGAAGGGAAAAATGGACAACGACTCACCCACCAGACCTTATTGGGAGGAGTGTTCCAAGCAGGGAGGAGAAGCTGTGAATGGCAAGGAGCGATGGGCAAGGTGGTTTGTGGAGATGTTATCTATGTATGAAAATACATAGAGTAGTAGAAGATGAGACTGAATATGTGACTAAAGACAGATGAGGGTGTAATTTCAAGGATAAGACCTTTCAGATGAATTCTAATTGTACAACTTGATGCTCAGTCATTTCATTCCATATGAATTCTAAAATGTAATTAATTAACAATGAGAAAACTAGTGCATTTTTAAACATGGAAATGATACATTTACATTTCTGTTTGAGAGAAATTATTGAAACATAATATGAAGAATTTCCTGCAAAAAGGAGATATAAACAGAGGTAAAACCTAGAAATCCATTCCAAAAGATGATCCCAGATAGAATATCTTAGCATAGCAGTATAGGAGTGAAAATAAAGGTGAACTGAACCTGCTAACTAATTGAATCTAGCACCATAAACATATGTTACTTAATTGAAATTAGCACCATGAATGCATACACTAATATTAGTATTTTCTAAGCTCAGAGACTCTTAATTTGTAGAACATAATTGCATCATCCACCAAATGAACAAAAGAACATGAAAACAAAAGAGAAGAAAATTGTGGGTGTTGCCAGAAGAGTGAGCAAAATGGTTTTGAAAAGTTTAAGATGAAAAGTAAGGAAACAGCTGAGGGTGGTGGCACATGCTTGTAATTCCAGTGACTCTGGAGGCTGAGGCAGGAGGATCTCAAGTTCAAATCCAGCCTCAGCAAAAGCAAGGTGCTAAGCAACTCAGTGAGACCCTGTTTCTAAATAAACTACAAAATAGTGCTGGAGACGTGGCTCAGTGGTCAAGTGCCCCTGAGTTCAATCCCTGGTACCACCAAAAAAAAATAAAAAATAAAAATAAAAAAAGTAAGGAAAGGATTAGCTGCCCTAAAGAAATAAAAGAAATGTTAGGATGCAAACACAAAGAAATGTGGAATTGGCAGGTCAGAAATTTGTGTCCATATATTGAGATGTTTTCATTTAATGTTTCAGAGAGTAATTCCATGAGCTGGCAATATACATGGGATGATCTGAAAAGAAAAGTTGCAGAAGTTAGAAAATCATCAAATTGCAAGACTGGATTCTTGAAAGTAAGTAGGTTTTGAAGACCTTCTTACCATGGCATGGGTGGCAGGGGCAAGGACACCCTGAGACTGTGCCAGAGTGCTCACCATCAGTGAAATGAAATGGGGGACAAAGATGGAGCTGGTGCAAAGATGTGGAGGTCACCTGATTCTTCAAAGTGGAAGGTGCCTGACTCAGAGCAGAAGTCAAAATAGTTTAAAAGGATAATACATAGGAAGAGTGGCTTGACTCAGTCATCTGTCTCTAAGGCAGTGAGAGAGGCAAAGTAATATTGATGGCTGCAGAGAATGCACTGTGTTCACTCCTTTGGTCTTTTCTGTTTTCAAAGGTGCTACAGATGCATGCCATAATCTGCTTTTGTCTGTAGTAAAACTTACTGATGGCATAGTTGAAGCATTGTTTGACCCATCAAAATGACCGAATCACCACTGAATGAACCAGGACTGGTTGAGATACTCTTGAGAAGTTCAAGGGGCAACTAACATGCTTCAGCAAATCTCTTTTTGATTAATGAAGTCATTCTGGCTAATATAAACCACAACATGTTTTAGTATGTAAGAAACAATGAAAGATATTATTATATCCATCTTGGTGCCCATTTCCCTAAGAATTTACCTTTTGACCATTAAGTCATTCAAGATCAATGCTAGATAATAAGTATAGAGCAAAACACAGCAGTGGAAATCAAATGGAACAACACAACCCCCTCGACATGGGAGGTAGGTAGAAATATCATTTACCTACTGTATTGTTACCAATGACCTTTAAATATAAGCTGTTCCTGCTTCTGGATTATGTTATCGTAATAAATATCACTCAAGCTGCACATCTTTAATTCCAGTTTCTCTTGTTTAATCAGTGAGGTGGTGGGAAAGTCTCATCCTTTGGATCTGGCTTTTCTTTCAGTGACAATAGGTGTTGTGGCAATGATTTCTCACTTCACTGTGGTTCTTGATTGAATACAAGAAGGAAGGGCAGAACCACATGGATTTCAGAGACAATTCATGTATCAGGAGGGAGAATGGTATATTTTCCAGACTTGTTATCAGCAAAATTATTGAAAATCAAAGTTCATCCAAGAAACTGTGGCAGATAAAGCGAAAATTAACTATGGTTTTAAGAATTAGGGATAAAGAGAGGAAAGATAAATTTTGAGGACTGAGGGGAGCTTTGACTTAAAATCTGAGATCAAGATGCTTTCAATCTTCTTCCTGGTCTTTCAAATCCCTTTGCATTTTAGTTTTAGAACTTTTTTCTCACTGCTAACTGGTGATACCGATTCTTGCCATTTACTGTTTGGAAAAGTGGATAGGATCAATGGGATGATATTTATCAAGTGCTTTGAGTCCCTTGAATGGTAGGACTATATAAATATCATATACTGCTCTCAAGTATATAGAAGAGAATTGCCCCAGGCTTCAAATTCTGCAGGGAATTTCCTGTGTAATGGAACCTGTCCCAGCAAAATAGAGATTAATGAAATACAAGTGCTATGGGAAAGTTAGTAGATGGTCATGCTGAGGTCCTACCCACACCAATAAAGCATAGCCATCATGTCAACACTGTTCTTACAAGTAAATGGAGGTATCTGTATAATCTTGCTTTACAACAGAAAGGAAGCAAGTATGCCTATTTTAATGGTACAAATAAACTTAGAATTTGATACTCCATGTCTAGAATAAAATAGATGATTAGCAGCCAATTCAAGTGGATTTCCTCCTTTTAGTCAAACAAAATCAATCCTTATTTCAAGTCCCACAAGACCCTAGGTAGTAAAGGCTTCAATTATCAATTAAGGTCATATTAATTGAGCACAGGTATTTGTTATTTACTAAGTATATAAGCTGAATAAGAAATACAAAGCCTCTGTTTCAAATTATTCATCTCTATGATGCATGTATTCAAATAAGAAAGAAAAATAGTTTATTTTTCTTCCCTTATAGTACTCTGAGCACCTTGAAGGATATGCATAATGATGAAACTGAGTTTGCCAGGATCTTGGATGGAAGGAATAAGTTTGTCTACCTTTGAAAGTTCAAGCAACAAGAAAAATAAGCAAGAAGCATAAAACGATTTAAAATTTAAGCAGAATGGATCCTGAAAGGGTTAGGTCAAGTTTGCAAAGGTGCTCTATTAGAGCTAATGCAGCGGAGTTGGCTTTAGCTTTATCTGAAACAGCATTTCATTGACTGTGTTTCCCAAATCTGCAGCTAAGAAGCACAAGCAAGACTTCACATGAAATGCAAGTAACAATAGGAAAATCACACTATGTAATTTAAATAGAGGCCCAGAGTGACCTTCTCATTCCATTGAGATCACAGGACCACATGGTAAATACTCTTGTTTTCTAAATTAAAGTAATTCTCTAGTGCATTCCTTTGAGAGCAGCTAACTTTTTTGCTTCCCTGAGTATCAGAGGAAAAATGGATTAAGAAACTGCAGAATAAAGACAACTTTCTTCTGAGCTAAAAATGCCCTTAGAGGAATCATGCATGGTGCCCCAGAGGGAGCAAAGAATTGAAAGCTTCTTCCTTTTTAAATAATGGTTAACTTTATGGAAAAGAAAATAGACTGGAAAATCCTTTCCCTGCTGGAAGAAAAGAAATGCAAGTGCATCTTAGTTGGTGAGTCATTTACAATTCATTCATAAAATTATTCAATCACTTATTCATCAAATGTGTATTGAGACTTTACCAGCAAGACACTGTTGTAAACTCTGGAGGTAAAAGTTGTTAAGACAACAGAGAAGATTCATTTTCACACTTGTCTTTCTTTCTAGTGGGTTAGAAAGACATTAAACAAGAAAACAAATGAATGTGGCAATTTCAGTTGCTGTTAAATTCTGTGAAGGGAATAAACTTATAATAATTTAAATCAGTGCAATGCCAGGAACTGCCTTATTTGAATGGCCAAAAAAGCCTCTCTGGAGAAGCAGACAAAATGGCAGGAAGCCACCCAATTGGATGTCTGAGGAAACAACCTTTGACACAGCATGTGTGCAAAGGTCCTGGGGCAGATACAGGAGGATCGGAAATACACTAAGTGTTAGTGCTAACAGAGTCCAGTGATCAAAAGAGAGGACTGTCTGTAATGTAGACTGAGAGTTGAGCAGGGGCCAAGCAGTAGGGAGATTTAAATTCAGAACTTGCATGTTTGGTTATTGTAGTTGCTGTTGTTGTTTTGTTTCCTAGGGAAACCTGTAGGAGACAGAGTCTAGGTCTTAATCTCCCAAATCTGTGAATGCATTATTTTATATGATCAAGGGAAATTAAGGTTGCAATCAGCTGACTTTAAGTATAGGATGTGTAACATAATCACAGAGATCTTTGAAAATAGACGGTTCAGTGCGAGAGTGATGTAACTTGAGAAGCACTTGATCTTCCACTGCTGGCTTTGAAGATGAAAAGGATCCAAGAGCCAAAGAATACAGACAGCCTCTGCAAGCTGGGATAGACAAGAAGGTTTTCTCCCTGGAGACCCCAGAAGAAATACAGCACAAGTGGTACCCAGATTGCCGCCCAGTAACTCGCTGTGGAATTCTGACCTCCAGAAGTATTTGATAACAAATCCTTGTAGCTATAAGGCGGTGGTGTTGTGGTCCTCCTCACAGCAGCAAAGGAAGCTGATACAAAGCCAGAGGAAGGCTTCAAGCCAAGGAATGGATAATTTTTGTTAAGTGTTAACATTTTCTGCTGGTCCTTGATGAATAAGTTATAAAAGATTCAAAAGAAGAAAGAAAAATAAGAGGCTACCATGATAGACCAGATATATATGAATGTAGGTACAATGGGGTAGACTCACCTGAGAAACAGAGAAAGGAACATATTTCACACGGATATTTTAAATACAGCCCACAACCCATGACTTTTATGGAATTGGAGTTTGGTGAGAAAAAAATAAAATACTTGTTTTGAGTGGAATATTTAGGGAACTGAGGGCACTCTTTGCTGAATCTAAGACGACAGATGAAGAACTTGAGTGAAAAAAACGCATTACTCTTTAGAGAAGTGTATTGTAGATAGGCAAATTTTGAATTTAAATGGGATCCTAGAGCAAGAAAAGTAGGAGTGCAAATAATAAAATAAAGATACCTCTACACCATTGGGTTGAATTAAGTCATTCATGGAAGAGACTACTCTGATTCTGTTGGATTCCCAAATATACCATACCTTCACTAATCAACCCATAAAATGAGATTAATATGTATGACTCTCATGACTATCTGGGTTTCTCAAGTTTGTGCATCCTAGAACCCTGTAGATTTCTCTCCCCAACCTCTCTCTATTTGTATGCATACACTCATATGTACTATATATTTTATAGTGATATAATGATACATACTGAGTAGATGCTTTCATGAGTCTCTATAGCTGCATCTACAGATATTTAGAAAGGGAGAGTGACGGAAAGGCAGAGGCTTGTAAGGAATTGGCTTACATAATGGGTGAGGCTGGCAAATCTTAAAATCTTCAGGCTGAGTTGGCAAGCTGGAGAGCCAGGAGAGCAGAGGATTCAGTTCTACTATGAGTCTGAGGCCTGTATTATAGTCTTTTATTGTTGTTGTTTATAGTAAAATACCTGAGACTGGGTAATTTAAATAGAATGGACTTTCACTCATCTGGGAGTTCAAGAGATGCCAGCATCTGGTGGGGGCCTTCCTGCTGCCACATGGCAGGACACTGCAGAGGGCATCACATGGTGAGTCAGAGCAGGCAACGGTAGGTCTCTCTTCCTCTTACAGAGGGGAAACCACTCTCATGATTTCATCAAATCCTTAGCTCCCAAAGACCCCATCTCTGAATAACACTAACATATTGCTTTGAGATTAGTTTCAAAGACATGAAACTTGGGGAAAAGATTCAGACCACAGCAGCATGAGAAACAAGAGAGTCAATGTAGTTCTGGTCCAAAGGCCAGTGAGGTTTAGGAGCCAATGTCACAGCTTGAATCTGAAGGTAGAAGGAAGCTGCTGTCCCAGCTTGAAGACCTTTAGTCAGTAGACACTCTTTCTTGGGGAGAGGGTTAGACCTTTTGTCCTATTCAGGCCTTCAACTGATTATATGAGGCTAGCTCACATTCAAGAGGGAAGTCTGCTTAGTTCAATCTACCTACTTAAATTTTAAACCCATGCAGTCTCATGTAAACACTCAGAATAAGGTTTGAGCAAAAATTTGGGTACACTGTTGTCATAGTTTAGATTTGAGCTCATGGGTAAGACAATGCAAGAAATCTTAGAGGTGAAATGATTGGATCATGATAGTCTTAACCTCATCAGTGCATTATTCCACTGGTAGGAGTTAACTTGAGTGATGACTGTAGTCAATTGGGATGTGGCTAGAGGAGGTGAGTCATTGGGGTCATGCCTTTGAGGCATATATTTTGTCCCTGAAGAGTGGATTCTCTCTGTCTACTTCCTGGTAATGTTCTGAGCTGCTTTCCTCCACCACAGTCTTCCACCATGATGTTTTTGTCTCACCTTGAGCCCTGAGGAATGGTGTCTTCCTACTATAGACTGAGACCTCTGAAATCATGAGCCCCAAATTAAACTTTTTCTCCTCTAATTGTTCTTGTTGGGTCTTATGGTTGAAGCATTAAAAAAGTTGACAAAAAAAGAAATTGGTTCTGAGAAGTGGGGTCGTTGCTATGACTAACCTGACCATGAAGTTTAGTAGTTTTTGGAGCTTTTTGGATTTTGTGGAATTTTGGAAAGTTTAGCCATGCATGCTGGAAAAGCTTTAGAATGCTGTAAGTGGACCTTAATGGGCAATTCCTGTGGGAATTTAGAAGACTAAACTGCCAATAAGACAGTGGACAGCAAAGATTGGGGTCGTGAGCTTTCCAAGGAGAAGGAGGACACTACTAAAAATTGGACTAGAGGCCATCTGTGTTGTATTCTGGCTAAGAAGTTGTTTGCATTTTGCCTGTATCTTGGATTTTCTGTGATGCTGAATTTAAAGATAATGGACTTTTTAATCGGGAGGAAGAAATTTTTAGGCAGCATATAATTCAGGCAATGGCATGAATATCCCTGGCAGATTTTAGCCAAGTTTATCAAAGTAATCAGGAGAGGAAATCAAAGCAGAAAGATCTAAAATGTGAGGTTCCATCAGAAAAGAGCCAGTAAAACTGGGGCTAAGGAATATGTGGTTCTTAAAGACATTATAGCCACCGAAGAGAAACTAAAGAGTTTGTTCAGAGGCAATAAGAAAGATGGCTTGAGGACATCTCAGAAATTGGCAAGACCACACCCACCTCTGTCTCAAAAGTGTAAAAGCAAAACTTCTCTTGAGAAGAGCCCGGCGGAGCACCCTGCTTGCACAGGGCTGCCTAGGAAGTTGGTTCACCATGCCCAGCCACTCAGAAGCTGCTGCAGCTGTGGTCCCTGGAAGCTTGGCTACTGCTGGAAGAGGTGGCTGACCTTGGCATTAACTACATGGTGCTGGTTTGCAGGAATGCAAGATGCTGAAGTTAAGGGTTCATGGAGGATATCAATATTTCAAAGGAATGCCTGTGAAACCAGACAAAGTGCAGGAGGGTTGGAGTCCCTGTAGGCTGCCTTGAGAGGGTGATGTGTGGAGAAGTGAGAAGGAAGCCAAAGTTGCAGTGGAGATCCACAAGAATAAGAAATGGCAATAAAGTGGTAAGTCTGTCAAGGAAAGCTTCAGGAATCAGCACAGATAAGCCTAGAGAGAGGCCATGTGGGTTATAATCAGCAAGGCCACAGGGACAGAGCTACACAGGGGCTCAGACTTAGAGTTAGCCTTGAGTCTCAGTGGAGACTCTGCACCTAAACTTTTGAGCAATCTTGGAACTGTTGAACTATGGACACTTTTACAAATGTACTAATGATACTTTGCATTGTAAGGTGGAAATAAGCTTTAGGGAGCCAGGGGCAGAATGTTATGTTCTAAATATTAGCTGTCTCCAAAAAGCTCATGTGTGGGACAATGTAAGAAGGTTTAGAGAAGAAGTAAACTAATGGGTGCATTAATCACCTGATGCAATTAAACGGGTGATAACTGTAAGAAAGTGGTATGCGGCTAGAGGAGTGTGCTGCATACCACTAAGGGGGTGTGCTTTTGAGGTTTATATTTTGTCCCTAAAGAGTGGAGCTCTTTCTCTTTCTGCTTCCTGGTAATGTCCTGAGCTGCTTTCTTCCACCACACTCTTCCCCCATGATGTTCTGCCTCAACCAGAACCCCAAGGAATAGAGCCAGTCTTTTATGGACTGAGACCTCTGACATGGTGAGTTCTAAAATAAACTTTTTCTCTTCTAATTGTTCTTTTCAGATCTTCTGGTCCCAGCAAAGAAAAAAGCTCACTAAAACAATGGTTGCCTGGTTAAATTGACATATAAAACTCACATATAAAACTGACCATTACTTGTGGGGATGTTGGAAAACCAGATGAGACAGTAAGAAGAGAGTAAAGAAAGGGAAGTGGAGTGAGAAGGAGACAGTCCAAATAAATTAAGGGGAAATAAGAGCCAATGCTCAGAGTGCAGCTTTTACCTATTTGCAGTTTAGAATATAGAAACTATTTAAAAGTGTGGTCTCTGGGACCAGACAGATGTGATTTTTAAAAATGCCAGATCTATAATGCATTATAAGAATGTGCACTTAGTAAAGCTCTATGAATCATGATTCCCTTATGTGTGAAAAGGTAAATTTAATAATATCTGCCATATGAAATTGTTACAATAAATACAATAATATTATGAAGCATTTAGCACACTGATACATAAATCTGAAAACAAATTTCATTCTTTTTATGAGCAGGTTGGATCCCTTAGAAAACCTCAGGACGAAAGAGAAATTAATTTCACCAAATGCTTTCTCAACACAGTACTTATTTTCTTTTTAAAGGATTTGCTCACTTACTTCTTTTTCTTTTTAGAGATTGTACTTTTTTTTTGTAGAAATCAATAATATACAACAAATAGATATTGCCAAAACAGCCCAGTTCACGAATGCCTTCAAAACTTCCCTGATCCTCCCAGCATTTATTATGTATCTGATTGTGTGGGGTAAGTAATCCCCTTATTACCTTCAAAATTAAAGGAAGCCCTTTTGTCTGATTATGTCACTGAAGGTTTTAAAGCACAAGAAGGGCATGATCTGCTTGTGATAGAGATTGATATCACAGGATGGAAGAAAAGTGATATTTCTCATGTCTTTTCTCATGGTCTACTAAGTAGTGATTTTCTCACATCATAGAACATCCATTTCCCTTTATCCTAAGTAAGGAATTTAGTAGAAACACAAATGAAGGGTTTTTAAAAATCAATTGCTCGTGACCACTGTTACATATGTTGGCATTTGCTGCATTCTTACTGGGGTGAGGCAGCAAACTAGCTGTGTCCCTGGAGAGTCCACATGTGGATGCTGCTTTCCAAGCATCTTCTAGCAGGGGGAATTCTGGAGAGCATGGTGATTCATTCTTGAGTAGCTCATATAAAATATTTGCTTGGCAAACCAATAGTGAGTTCTCTAGAGTGGAAATAACCAAAATGAATGCACTAGCAGTGTAGTGAGCATAGTTAGAAGTCAGAATCTGGGGCCATATAGCTTAGGGTTCTAATCATGGATATAACATTAAAGAGTTATGTAGCCATTGGGCTTATTAACTTCATAGAGGCAACAAATTTTGTCTTATGTGTTCTTAAACTGTGGACTTAGAAAATGAGATAATGTTGGGAAAGTTTCTGAGATTTACTGGTAACCACATTCCTATGTAACACGTTTCTATTAGGGAGCTGAAACTCATGTCTCCTGTTGTTGAACAGATGGGTTTGCTCAGGAAGTAATCACCCTGTTTGCTTCTGTTTGCAGACTCCAGGCAGCCTAGTAAAATTTGGAATGATCCAATCAAGCAGACTTAGTAGTCACTTTTTCTTGTGTTGCTTTATCACTGTCTAAATGGGCATAGACTAAGCACCAGAGACAGAGATTATGACTATGCTCCCCGAAAATATAATATTACCTACCAAAATACTACCTATACAAAAGGTTTCTGGAAGGAAGAATGGAAGAGATCCACACAGACCATTTTTCCTATGTTTTCCTATACATAGGTGGAGTGAGGGAGATGTATTTACCTCAACCTTTAGCTCAGAACTCAGTCATAAGAAAACAGGAAGTTCTAAGATATTTTAAAAGCATTCTTATGAGTAAAATTCCAAAACATGTAACAAATTATGAGACAAAGCAAATTATGAGGAAAGTGAAGACAGTCTGAAAGCTTCTGATTATGAATCTTTATTACATCTGGTGAGAAAAAAGACTCCTTCAGAAACAGTGCTTATTAATTCAGTTCTGTCTTCTAACCTTTACGTAGGTTTCCCTTGTGATCAATTCTAATCCAACACTCAAGAAGGAAGGGTTTTTTGGTTCATGTAATGTCAAATATTACATGCCAATGCATGACAAAGGTGACCCAGTATTATCTGCCACTCCAAGAGAAGAACCAACTTAAAATGAAAACAGGATGTGGGTGTCGTATATTTTTGAGTGAGGTGCTAGTAGCTACAAGTCTATAGAGTTGCTGACACCATGAATAAGGATGGGAGCCAGAGAGCCTTCAAGAGGAACTGTCCATATTGAAAGAGTGAATTATTGAATTATTTAGAATCAGACAGTGTCCAGTATTATTATAGGATTGCTAGTCAGGTAAGGACTAAAATACTCCCAACAGAAACACGTGCACACAGTCACACACACCGGCACCCACTCTACCCAGCTAGCTTGGCAGTATGAAGGAAAGATTTTGTTGCAATAGAGTCATCTGAGGAGTAGTCAGGTAAAAGAATCATCTCAGGGATTGAAATTTAATTTGAAATAGGAATAAATATGTCAAATATTTGAATGAAAAAATTGGACTTTACTAGATTGAGTTAAGAAGACCCGTTTTTCTAATACTAAGCAGAAACAGGACTTCATGAAAAAATGTGATTCTGAATAGAGCAGCTCATTTGAAGGGATCTAGTCTATGATTTTCCTCTGCTGCAATCACCACGCAGACTTCCTTGAAGTTGTGTCAAAAGTGCTGAGTGGACATGGCCTCTTTCCCACGAGTACTCTCCAGAGCATGACTTGCCAAGCTCATTAGACCCCTGCTCCGGGTTTCTAAGCTGCTCCCATAAGACCAGCCTCTGAAACTAGGTCTGCTTCCCCAGGCCAGCTCCTGTGCTTTCCTGACTGCCTCTTATCCTCAAGGGCTGAAGCTGCTGTAACTCCTGCAAGCTCTGCCCCAGAGTCTGCTCTTAATGTGACAATTATAGAAGCCAAAAGAACATTTTCTTTCGGTGCTTTACATACCAATAACTGACACTAAGTCTTTTTAAATATCTACTCATTTGGAGTCTTTCTATTGGCTTAAAAATTCTCTTACATAAAATAGAAAATGATTTCATCTTAAATATGAGTAAAATGCTGTGCTATGTTCTGAGAGATTAACAGAGGCTTAGAAAAGCATTTGTCCCAGAATTCTGCAAAATAAATTAACAAAATGTGCAATTCTAATACATTGCAGAAAAGACTCTTTAAAATTTTTTCTACAAATAGTCAGGTGAAATGTTATACTAGGAAACATAAGTTGAGCCTATGTTAGAAATGGACACATAATGTGGAATATTAAAAACACTCCAATTCTGCTGATGGTTTCTGTTGGTCCTGAGGAAAACAATTCTACATGTTTGTACTGAATTATTAAAGAGACTAAAATAGAATCATTGATTTATTGTTTTTCAAACTTGACATACCATGCTTCTAAGCATCACACTAATTTAAACATATACCAGACCTCACATTGTAACAAAAGGGTGAGGTAGAATACAAAATATTTTTAAATCAACAGTGTACCACATTATGTTACATACTATTTTTTTGTCTTGATAGATCAATACATGTTGCAATGTTATTTTTTAAACAATCAATTCTACATGATATTGCTAAGTTTTTCCTCTCTATAAATAAAAAGAAACATAAGTTATAGTAGCAGCTCAGAAAAATATATTGATATACTTCCCTTAAGTAATGCTACACAAGTTACTAGACAAAATATGTCAAGGAGAAATGCATATATAAAAATTTAAGTAGTTGCATTATTGATTTTTAAGTAAAGTTGAGAAAATAAATTAGATGAACATAAAATCAAGTGATCCTGATTTGAACGTAAGAATGAATTATCCTGGTGAGTTCTAGTCATCAATGTCAAAAGAAAAAAAAAGGGCAATTTGTCTATGTCCTGTGATTTTCAGGATAATTAGGAACTTTCCTCCCTTCCAAAAAATCTCTTACTGACAGTACCACTATCCTTAAAATACAGCTATATATTTGTTCTTTGAGTTAAGTCATTACCCCCTGGAATATTCACAACATTAACAACAGTCTTTTGCTGAGAACTTATTATGTGCCAGGAATTCTGTTGAATCTATCAAGTGCATTATTTCACATAATTCCTAAAGCAAAATTACAAGGAAATTATTAATATTATCTTTATCTTTTACATGAAAACTAAAGCTTAAAGAGGTTAAGTAACTTACCAAAGGCTGTACAGATGGATAGTAATGTAATTAATGTCACAATGCTTTGAGAATAGCTTGACCCTGTAATTTGATGTATTTTACACTTGTCGTATAAATTGTTTATATTTTAGCATTTCAGAGGGTCTCATAGAAAGGTACCTTTCCTATACTGTGTGAAAATTCTATTTATTCCTTAATAAAAACATTTTGATGGAAAGATCTCCCATGTTCTAGGATAGGCAGAATTAATATTGTAAAAATGGCCCTACTACCTAAAGCACTATACAAATTCAATGCAATTCCAATTAAAATCCCAATGACAGACCTCATAGAAATAGAGCAAACAATCACAAAATTCATTTGGAGTAAAAAGAGACCCAGAATAGCTAAAACAATTCTTAGCAAGAAGAGCAGAGCAGAGGGTATCACAGTACTGGACCTTCAATTATATTACAGAGTAATTGTAACAAAAACAGCATGGTATTGGCACCAACATAGACAGGTAGATCAATGGTACAGAACAGAGAACAAAGAGACAAACCCACATAAATACAGGTATCTCATACTTGACAAAGGAGCCAGAAACATAAGGAGAAAAGATAGCCTCTTCAACAAATGGTGCTGGGAAAACTGGAAATCCATTTTGCTGATTTTCATAAACAAATTTCTTCTGTATGTGTGCTAAGTAATAACTCACGGTATATGATTTGCTATTTTTTGTTTCCATATTCCTTGTTAGGAATATACTAAGAAGGTATTAGGGTACAGATTGAAGAACAGTGAATTTTCTTTTTAATAGTTTTATTATTGTCATTATTGCTATTCTTAGTAGTATAGTAGTAGTTCAATAAGCATTGAACAAAGTAGTACCTGTTCATTTAGTGCTCCATAAATATTTGATAGAAAAAAGCATATAAAATTAAATTAACATAGGAAACGTTTTCTTATGTTGCATGTTGTTTTATTTTAGAAGTGGTAAAATGAAAAAGTTGAATTCCTAAGAGAGGAATTGGTTAATGATATTCAGTGATAGAAAACAAAAAAAGATAAAATAGGTATTAGAAATCCTTAGTGATTTTACCTTGTGAAATATCTATTTCCTGATTAATTAAACAAAAGATCCTAATAAATTTAGGTGATGATAACCTTCAGTTACAATAGGTAGGATGAATCTTCATGTTTAACTGTGCCAAACTCAGATCTGAACAAACCATTTTGAAGGGCTAACAAGAATAAATCCACAAAAATAAAAATAGCAAGAAAGAGAGGAAACAATAGAAATGAAATTGTGGAAGCTCAAAACAGATGCATATATTATAAGTAACACTCTAGATTGGACATGGGCAAATATTGTATGTGAAGATTCAGGTATCAAATATATTTGATTTGTTTTACATGAAATGTCTGCACCCCACTCACTGCCACAGTAGCATGAAAGCAGCCATAGACAACAGAACAATTCATGGGCACAGCACATGCTAATAACTTTATTGACCATAACAGGTGTCTAATAGGCAAGTCATAGTTTGCTTCTCCTGGTGAAAATCCCACAGACTTATGAAACTGAACCAAAGTCACTGTGAGAGAAACTGAGAAAGAGCTCCATATAGAGCTGAGCATGACTGAAAGACTCAGAAATTGGCAACGATGAGGAACTCTGAAATTTGGAATGCACTTTCCAGTGTATTTAAGAGCTCTGTTTGACAATCTGTGCAAGATGCAGTCAGACCCCAAGTTGTAGTACACCATCCGTTATGGATTGAATGTTTGTAACTCACCATGATTCATATATTGAAATCCAAACCCCTAAAGTGATGGTAGTAGGAGGTGGGTTTTTCAGAAAGTGATTAACTCATGAGAATGGAGACCTCATGGATGGTGTTAGTGTACCTATGAAAGAGTTCCTTGAGAGCCCTTTGCTCTTTCTGTCATGTGAAGATACAAGAAGTCAACAGTCTATGGTCTTAAAAGAGCTCTCACCGCAACCAACCATGTTGGTGCCCTGATCTCTGACTTCCAATCACCACATTGTGAAAAATTAATTTCTGTTGTTTGTAAATCACCCAGTATATGACACTGTGTTACAGCAGCCCAACCGGCTAAGATATCATCCTATGCAGCAAAACCAGTGACTTCTCTCACTTCAAAAGAAAATGTGATTATTATCATCCTGAAAGTGTGGACCACACCAAAAAACTGAACTAGAAAGCCCAGGCAATAGTTGAAAGCAATGGAAATTTTCAGAAAGTAGTAAATGATTTGCCCTTAAAAAAAAAAAGAATGAGAAGAATTTTATTTAGCCAATATAAAATACTAAGGATAACTGAGGACATTCAATGCATGTTACAATCATTTTAACCCATGGTCAAGCTCATCAATAGGTTGCATCTATAAAACAAGAAAACTTACCTCTAAGAAGATACATTCAGAGAAATTCAGAGAAGAAAAAACAGCATGCTTTTAAATTGTGTTAATAGAAATTTAAAAATCAGTGAAATATTAAGAATTGAAAAGTTGAGTTATCGCAGTAGATTAAAAATACCAAAATTTTTAAATATAAAATCTATGTAATAGAAAATAAAGAATGAGAGTAAATGAGGAAAGGAAGATAAACAATTCCATATTTTTTTCTCCAGAACTCAAACCTAAGCATTTATAAATTGAAAGGATTCAATAAATTCTCAGCATGAGAGCTAAAAATGTTCTAAATAAAGACATACTATCATGAAATTTAACATGCTAGAGAAAAAGAGAATACCCCTCATAAAGGTATTAAAAAACAAAATGGGAAAATAGAAACAAAATCAGATTTCAATCACTGGTTAAAACTAAAAATGGTAGAATAAATGCAAAGACTCCCCCCCCTAAGAACATCATTGCCAAACTATTAAAAATAGAAGTTAAGGAAAAAATAATTCAAATAGATCAAAAAATTACATATTATAGGCTGAACCCATGTTAAACTAAGTGTTTAAAATGCCCATTTTCCCATCAAGAGGTAGAATTTGTTTACTTGGAATTTCCCATAAGGTTCATTCATTTCAAACTTATTTTCCTTCATGTCCTTGATTAAATTTCCAATATCTATTTAAACACCTTTACTGCTAATTATAAAATCTAGACCATGATATGTTGGTTTCTATTAAATTATCTTCAGTTTAATTATAGGTAAAACTTTAAATATGTCTAGAACTTTGTTACTATATGGTCTTCATCACAGATGATTTACATCCTGTCCTTTTAAAAGGTATTCCACTTCCTTCTGGCAGGCAGTTGAATTGGAGGTGTTTCTGGCGTGGCCTTGATTCTCTGATAGTTTACCTCTCCTTAGGCTTTGAATTTAGGATTAGAGTGTACCCTGAGTCCGGTTCGTGTCTTCATCTCTCAGGTATGGTCTTCGAGGGTCTCAGCTGGAAGTCTAAGATTTTCAATTAGATCACTGGTTGTTCTGTTTCCACTTCAGGGTCTCTCAATTTTGTGTATTTTCTTCAACAGTGATCTCTGCCTAAACCCTTAGCATTTCAGCCACAAGAGTTTTGTGTCCCTTAGCAAAGA
This sequence comes from Glaucomys volans, assembly GCA_020662805.1. NCBI lineage: Eukaryota > Metazoa > Chordata > Mammalia > Rodentia > Sciuridae > Glaucomys > Glaucomys volans. The sequence continues at coordinate 402,963 of JAJEJO010001772.1, forward strand.
ATCCACGCCAAATGCCCACAAGGAACTTCTTCCATGTACCATTCTGTAGCTTCCTTCTCTCAATATTTCCCAACACAAATTCTGACCATTTCACTAGGTCAGATTCTCAGTCTCTGCCCTGTCAGCTCATTGAAACCAGTGCTCTGCCTATGATTGACTTCCCTGATCCTTGTCAGAAAAGTGCCCCCAGACGGACATTTTTGGATATTGTGGGGATGAGTATGGGACTCAGTTTTTGTATTTCTATCCCCAGATTCCTGTCATGCACTGCCTACTGCTACTTTGTCGTCATTTCAGTCCAACTCAAAAGAATTGACTACTGTGAGGACAAGTGTGTTACCAGTTACACTTGCATGCCTGGCAGCAGAGAAGATTCAAACTTTACATTTGAAGATAAACTATTATTTTCTTTGAATGTTTACAATTTAGAATAATGTTGGAGGATTGGGTCTGAGTGTCCGGTGGAACATTTATTTTCAGACCCAATTCTTTTCTACACTCACTGTACAAAAGGAAAATTCTGATTAGCCTTAGAAACACAAACTTGCACAAACCAACATCTGCCATAATGTAATGAGACTAAGACACGCATAGTGACATGCCCATGACTTTCTCATTGCTAAAAATTTAAACTCTTGACTTGGTCGCCTATAAATCTAAACACAATGCCTTGACAATAGATCATCTAACTTGAGTTCAATTATTTCTGGCATAGGCAAAATTTCTTCAGTTTCTGTAACTATGCTCTGTATCAGAGACCCAAATCTTTTGAACTCCTGCTTTTATAAATGTTGTTCGGCTGATCATCATCCTGCTAATGGTCATTGCCAGGAGCTGTTATCTAAAACAACGTTTTGTCTTTTTAAAATTCCTGTGTCCTGTCCTTATCTGCCTACTGCCAACAGCAAGCGTACTTACTCTCCCCTAATTATTTGATCTGTAGCAACAGGATGGAGGAGTTGCCATTTGTTCCCTTCACTCAGTGTGTTCTACAGTTGCTAAGGTGATACAAGCCAGTACCAGTCCAAACTACTTAATAATCTTCAGATTAGATTCACTCGTTACTTTTCCTTTAAGCAGCACAAGGCACCTGGACCAGAATGATTTAGACTGCATTATAAAACTGTTTGGATTAAAGAAACATTTTGATTGGTCTACAGATTAATGTAAAAGGGTAGATTAATTTTTTTGAACTTCTAGTTTAGCTGAAGCAGCTGCTCATATTTTAAACTGCTAACATCATCATATTCTGGCACACAGAAGTATGGTTTTCCTAAGAATGAAGATATCCAAAAGAGAAACTAATAAGGCATATCTAAGCAGAGTGTTTGGTAATCATGAGATAACACTCTGGAGGGATTAGAAGCATGAGGCTGCATTTCTGTCAAATTATTAGCTCATGATAACCCCTTCTTCCTTTCCACACCTGACTGCATAATTCCTATCCAATTAAAAGTGACATTTTCTGGTGATGTTAGCAATTCAGGTGCACACTTTCTTTTCTACTTCAGAAGCTCCTTGGAAAACAAATCATTGAAAACTGGAGATGTCTTTGTTCCTCGGATGCTGTCATACATACTTGGTAAGAAAAATTGTCCAGAACATATCAGAGCCTGACTATATAGAACAAGGGGTTCTGCTCTCCCGAGTCAAGCAGGAGAACCTATATTTTATCCATGGCCATAATATGGACAGCTTCATTTGTTCCACCTCAGCAATGATGGTTGAGAACCAGCTATATGCTTTTAACAAGTCCCTTTTCATCGCTATAATTAGGTTTGTAATTTGTTTTAGTTATGGAAACTATGAGAACAAGGAAACAAATTCCAAATCATAGAAAAAAATCCCTTATCCTATAAATATGAATTTTTTCTAATTATTATATAATGCACATTATATATAAGCAACTTAAACCTAATAAAACTATTTCATGTTTTACATATTATTTTATATATTAAACTATTTGTGTATATATATACATACATATATATATATACATACATATACATATGCATGCACATACAATTTTCAGAGTGACATTAAAGACGTTTTTGAACATATCCTTTACAATTCAGGTGCTGTGGCAAACAGTTTGGCTGGTCCTCCAAAGGCTAAAATAGCCAGCAACTCTGGCAATATATCCTATATGTAGCATATTGTAATCCAGCTTTTCAATTTTTGTTTTATACAGAAATATCCAGTTCTTAACGGCATATGTGTGAAATGGCCAAAATGCCTCAACAATGTCTCTTGACATATTTTTCATTTAATATCACTTCAAATATTTCCTAAGTGTCTATATGGTATCCATAATGATGTTTTTATTTCCTAAACAATGCCTCCATATTGTTGAGCTTCCAAAATTCAATAGAATGTTAATCACTTTATTTTTTGTTCTTATTTCTGATGTTGCTGTGAATGTAATTCTAAACAAGCTTTGTTTTCCTTGTCTCACATCATTTCCTTGGAATAATTTCAGGTTGGTATTCCTGGACCTAAAGTCTCCTAGCCCTCTTTCTATGTGCAACCACGTAGCTTTCAGTGACTGTGGATTAGGCTTTACCACCAGCAGTGAACTTAGTGGCCAGTACAAGGGACTATCACTGTCCTGGTCCGGAGAAGGGAGTTAAGCCGCCACTCCATCCAGTCCCACATAACTATCATTGCTTCTAAATCATACGAAGTCGAGGCTTTGACTGTCTTTTCTTTTTCTTGCAACAGACCTTCCAGATGGGTGTCCCGATGGTTAAGTATGTCTTAATAAATTTCTCTGCCAGTAATTTGTTTCTTCTCTAGTTTTGTATATCATTTATTACTCCAGTAGATCCTAGCAACAGACCACTTCAGGGCTCCCTTCAGAATCCTTTTGCTTCTATAACTGATCATATGTTTTATCTTCTCTGTGGTCATAACCCTTTATGTGGACAATCCTGAAAATGGACAAGACGGTTTATCTAGGACAGGAATTACCAGAACCAGTCAGATAATAGAAGCATGGTGATGCTGTGTTCTAGGTTCTCAGTTACCATCTGGTGATGTGACCCAGACATGTCATGATACAGATCATAAAAAGCATCAAAAGCACTCTTCAGGAAGTTCTTAGTGTTAAAATTCACCATTTCATTTATCTGAGATAATTAATACGTAGAAGAAAATGCTATAAACTGATAGAGAAGGTCAAAAAGAAGTATTAAAAATTTAAAAATATCTAAGAAAAATATGCTTTTATCTAATCAAAATCAATAAGGGTTTCCTAAAAAGCCCCATAGATGGATTTTATAATTTGTATCTGGACCTTTTGATGGAAATGAATATGCATTGAAATCCCAAGTTTTAGTACAAAGATCTATACATAAAAGGGGTAAAATGTATTTTTGTGCCTAAAACTAATTTTTAGTAACAATATATGGTAAAAATTTCAACTGATGTATATGGAATAATTACTGTATTCTCTGTTTTATTTTTATCTTATTAAATATCCTTTAATAATATATGTACTTTTAAAGTTTTTATTGTAATGAAATATACATGAAACAGTATTTTTAATGGCTTAAAATGTACCACTTAGCAACATTATGTACATTCATGATATTGTTCATTGACATTACAGCGTGTATTAGAATGCCATTCTTTCTTTTCATGGTTGAATACTATAGCATTGCATGTGTCTTTTGTTATCTACTATCTCCTGGTGGACACTTGATTGTTCCCACCTTCTGACCAATGTGAATAATATTTCTACATCTGAGACTCTGCTTTCAATTATTTTTGTGTAGATAGATTATTGCTGGAATTGCTGGATAATGTGATAGTGTGGGAATTCTCTAGTTAATGTTTTGAGGAACAGCCAAACCTTTTCCCACAATAGCTGCACCATTTTATATTGCTGCCAGCAATGCTCAAGGGTTCCAATATCTTCACATCCTCCCAAACATTTGATTTTTGTTTTTTATCATAGTCATATGTAAGACATATGCACTTTTAGACTTTGTATTTCTTACCTTTGTTTACATTACCCACAATGTTCATATATTGAAATACTGTAAATATTGTCTTGTGTTATTGTTACTATATTTAACCCCCAAAAGACTGCTACTCTGAAAAATGTTATGCTATCCAACTGGTTCTAGCAAAATGACAAACAATAGTTTATGGAACCTAAATTCATAATGTAATCACTGGAGTGCTGATTTTATCAAATCTTCTACCATATGAATAAATGAATTTGTGTACAATTATTTAAACATTATTTAAACATTTCTTTGTCAATTGAGTGGAAAATGCAGCATTATTTATAAAGTGTTATCTCTGGTGTATTATTATGCTCCTAAACTTGTTTTGTCTTTATCAGTGCAGAAATGTTAGCAATGTTAGCCCCAAGAAAGAAAAATAATTTGTGCCTGTATCTACCGGTAATCAGTATTTCTCTAAAAAGGACTTTACATATGATTGTTCATTTCTACTTCTATAAATAGGTAGATTCCAACTTCCTCATTAATTCAGTTTCCACATAAAACTCTTTCCAATCCTCTGCCTCAAAAGAAACAAAGATTATTTAAAAAGAATTCCAAGGAAGTTTAGAAACAATTAGTTATAATTAAAAGGTTTTTCTTTTATTTCAAGCTTGTATGCAAGAACTAAAACCTGACTTAATACACTGAAGAGTAAGGAACTAAAGTATGTTAGAGTATGAAAGGTATCCATACATAGTTATAAGACAAATGTTAGCTCTTCCAGTATAAAATTTTAGAAAGACACCAAATAAACTCCCAACATCAGATTAAATGATATCAAAACTCTTCCAAACCACAAGTCATTGGATTTCTCATTTTATACAGTTCCCAAAATGACTCACGAAAGGCTTTAGGAAATTGAAATTAAAAGGTAAAGATGATTTGGGGATCAAATAGCAAAACAGGGAAATTAGCTGGTTAGAAATACCTAAGTTTATTTGCTCCATTTGGACTATTACTATTACAGAAAAATACCTTGGACTTGGTCATTTATAATGGATAAAAATTAATTGCTTACAATTCTGGAGCCTGGGAAGTCCAACATCAAGGCACCAAGATGGTGCCTGGTTAGGACCCATTCCTCACAGATAGCAACGGCACCTTCTATGTATTATCATGAGGTAGAAAGGTAAGAGGTCTCCTTCAACCTTTTTTTGTGGGATATTGATTACCTGCCAAAGGCCCTACCTCTCAGTATCATCACTGTGTGGATTAGGCATCAGCCTATGAATCATGAAGGGACACAAACATCCAGACCTTAGCACAAGCCATGAAAGTGTGAAGTGGTTATCCTTATATAATAGAATTCTAATATAGAAAAGAAATATCAAAAAGATTCTACCTCACCAAAAATTTCAACCAATCATTCCATGGGAGCTGCATTAAAATTTGTTTTTAGACTATACTTAGGGTCCTGGGAAAGTAAGACAATGATTTGTCTAAGACATAATCTCTGCAGTAAGATGTGCAATAATTCTGATTACCACATGTTTTGCCTTAGTTATCTTCTTCTACCTCAAGTAAATTATCAACATCAATGAGATTAGAGCAAATAGAGCTCAAAATAGACCATTATGATATGTTTAAAGTCATTTGAAGTTCAACACATTTTTTCTTAATTTAAAAATACTTCTGCTGCTCTTCATAGAGATATTAAAAGCTAGGTACAGTGGCCTATAATCCCTGCAACTCAGAGGCTGAGGCAGGAGGATTGCAAAGCATGAGGCCAATCTAATCAACTTAGCAAGACCTTTCCTCAAAAAAAAAAAAAAGTTTAAAGGGGTGGGGCTATAGCTTAGTGGTAGATCACCCCTGGGTTCAATTGTTATTAACAGAAAAAGGGAAAAAGAAAAGAGTCTAGATTCAAAGAAATGGCTTTACCAAATGATTGAATCTCATCTAATAAAAAGATAAAGATAAAGGAGGAAGAAGAGTAGAGGATGAGCAAAAAGATTTGCTCATTTTAGTTATAAACCAGGAAGAATAAAATGATGCTGTGTGGGGTAGAGGGAGTGGGTGGAGATTAAAAACTGTCCTGAATGTTGACAGTGAGGGAAGTTAAGGAGGGTGCTTAGGAAGGTTGTCCTCAAGGATCTGATAACTGCATTAGTCACAAATTGTGATATTCTGGAAACCTTTCTCAGACGGGGCCATTTCTAGCATAAATATCCAGGGATGAGTGTCTCTATGGAAATGTGATTCTTTTTGTTTAATCCATCACAATGTCTTTATTTAAAAAAAATCCTTATTTGTGTATAATGAATCAAAATGAAGTCTTTAAAAATTTTAAAAATAAATTTAAAAAATCCTGTGTAGGCAATTGTTTGTGTACATATGTAATGCAATTATTATTTCCTTAAAATTTCTAAAACATAATAAATTTCTTCCTTTCTTTGCAAAATATTTTCTTTACTATAACAGCCTTTCTCTTATTATCCTATTCACTGCCCTGTGATGAACTCTTCTGCTGTCATGGATTTAAGTCCTAGTTATACCAGTCATTGAAATGTATATATCTATATGTCATAAATTTATTCTGGATAGCTTAACTCAGATCCCACAGATTCTTCAAATTCAGTAAGCTGACAATATGACCTTTTAACTTTAACTTTCACATTCTCTCACAATTGCAATAGCAGAGACTGCTCTTTCTAAAATATTTCATTGTTAAGGAAGAGCATCACTACCCCCTCAGCTGCCCAGATCAAGTTCCCCGACTATTAATGCATATGTGACTCACTTGACAGATGGAAAGTTGTCCTTATAATCCATTCTTTGATCCTTTCATAGTAGTATAGTCATGCCCAAATTTCTGGCCACACAGCTAAAGATCATACTCTTCTGCCTTCTTTGCAGCTCACTGTTGTCCACATAACTGCATTCTTAGCATTGGGATGTGAGCAGAGTGATTTACAACACCAGTGATAGACACAGTGATGGTTGCCTAGTGTGCATATGTATTAGGGTTCTCTAGAGAAACAGAATCAACAGGAAGTATGATTATAAGGAAGGGGATTTGCTAGATTGGCTTATGCAAGCAGAAGCTGGATAGTCTACAATGACCATCTGCAGGCTGGAGAGCTGGAAGAAACAGTAGATGCGCAGAAGAATAGGGTGAAGCCCCAAAACAAAAGGGATCAATGTTGCTACCCTAGTCTGAGACCAAAGGCTTCTGGAAATTCCCTGGAATATAACTGGCAAAGTTTGCTTTGGAAGAGTGAAGAATTGGGAGTTTGATACTCTCAGGAGACTACAGCAGCAAGAACAATAACGGAGAATCAATAATCAAGAATAGAGCTTGCATCTGCTGCTGCTTCCTTGTTCTTCCAACTTTTATTCCATCCAAGCCACCATCCTATTGGATGGTTCTGTACACTCTTAGAGAGGGCCTCCACTTTAGTTCTCTATCCCACATGCCAATCATTCCTGGACACACCCTCATTGACACACCCAGAAGCCCCTTAGTCATCAGCATCTCTTAATCCAATCCAATCAAGCTGACAATTTAAATTAACCATTATAACAGTATTCCATTTGTTTTGCACATGCATTTCCCTGACTTCTTCAGGCTAGCGTGGAGCCATGTGAACATCCCAGCTTCAGTCATGCAGATGATGATGTCTACACCATAGAGGGTAGTGGAGCAACATGATGGAAGCAAGTGAATCTCTGGAAACTTAATGGAACAGAGCCACCTGTTAATATGAGCCAGGCTGAATATAGCATGATGGAGAACTAGACAAGGCATTACTTCTTCAATGAATTTGTCTATTTTAGGCCCTAATTGGTCTATCATTGGTCTTCAAAGAATTCACTGCTACCATCTCCAGTAGGAGACCGGTTATTTCTTGCATAATCCAATCAAACATTTCTGCTACAAGTAAACATATTATCTTCTGCCTGCAGTACATCTGTGGGTTACATTTGGCTATTTTGCCTATGTTGTTTTCTGAAAATACAAACATAACCATTACTTCCACCTTCTCCCCAACTCTGGAAGACCACCTTTCTGTGTGGTCTCCATTACTTTCAGAATAAAGTTCAAACTCCTTTATAAAGGTGGTGCAAGGACTTTTTTTAGTTGTTCAGAATTTATCTTTCTATAACTTTCTCAAGTACCCTACATGCTATCATAATAAAAATTACATTTGTTTTCTAAAATATTTAAGTGCTGTTGCTAACACATGCACATACATAATAATACTGCTTCCCCAGGCATACCTGTTATGACCAGCAAATTCTTATTGCCCTCTCAGAATCAGCTCAAATATGTACAAGTTGTAACTCTTCAACTGCTTCAGGGGTACTAAATTTTTTTCTCATATTCTTCATCAATCTGATGAAGAATTTTATTTCATTACATTTAATTCTTCATGTATGTTATCTCAATCCAAAATGGTAGATTATTTGAGAAAAAGATTTATGGCTTCTACATTTTGTAGGCCAAGTATCCAAAATAACACCTGGTTCTCTGTGGTGCTTTTATTGCTTAAATTTATAAATAAGGATGCACACATCTGCAAGTATTTCCAGAGTGCTATGGTTTGAATGTGTCCCTAAAAGTTCATGTGTTGACATCTTGATCTACAATGTGGAGGTATTTGGAGGTGGAACTTGGAAGATGTGATTAAGACCTATGGACTGAGCCCTCATGACAGGGGAAATAAGAGGAATATTTACTCCTATTTTATCATTATTTTCATGTCAAAGAAAAATATTTTCAGTGTTCCCTCGGGAGTTATTGAATCCAGTATCAGCATCCAGGCATTACTAATGTACCTGTACAACAAAACACACAAAAAAAATCTGGGAAAATTAATGTGTGGTATTTTTGGCCTCTATGCTGGACAGTGAGTTTCATGACTTCCTGCTTATAGTTTTGCAGTTACACTTATTCCATTTTGCATGATTTCTTCTCTAAAGTGTATGCATTGTTAATAAAAGCAATTTATTTCACTTAATTCACACCCTTAATATTTCAATAAATTTTCTTTCAATGACTGAAAGAGAAGAAAGAAAGCTTCAAATGTAGAAGACTGTCTCCCTTGTCTAAGCTATATGAATCCAATGAAAAGACTATTAAAAATGTGAAGTTAACTGAGCAACACTAGAATAGTTTTATCACTTGACTTTATTTTTGAAGCTCATTTTATCATGTATGTTCACTCTTTTTTTTTATTCACACAGTTCATATAATCTTACATATACATGGGGTAATGCTGTCTGTCTCAGCCTAGTATTTTTCCTTCCCCCATTCCCCCATCCCATTTTCCTCCACACCATCCATACTTCCTCCATTCTTTCCTATCCCCCCCATAACCCCAGCCTCCCCCCCCCCCCATTATGTATCAGGATCCACTGATCAGAGAAAACATTTGGCCTTTGGTTTTTTGGACTTGGCTTATTTCACTTAGCATGATATTCTCCAACTCCACCCATTTACCAGCAAATGCCATAATTTTATTCTTTTTTATGACTAATATTCCATTGTGTGTATATACCACAGTTTCTTTATCCATTCTTCAATTGAAGGGCATCTAGGTTGATTCCACAATCTAGCTATTGTGAATTGAGCAGCTATGAACATAGATGTGGCTGCATCCCTATACTTTGCTGATTTTAAGACCTTTGGGTATAAACCGAGGAGTGGGATAGTTGGGTCAAATGGTGGATCCATTCCCAGTTTTTTGAGGAATCTCTATACTGCTTTCCAGAATGGCTATACCAATTTGCAACTCCACCAGCAATGTACAAGTGTGACATTTTCCCCACATCCACGCCAGTACTTGTTATTGCTTATAAAAACAGCATGGTATTGGCACCAAAATAGACAGATAGACCAATGGTACAGAATAGAAGACCCAGAGACAAACCCACATAAGTACAGTTATCTCATACTAGACAAAGGTGCCAAAAACATACAGTGGAGAAAAGATAGCCTCTTCAACAAATGGTACTGGCAAAACTGGAAATCCACACGCAATAAAATGAAATTAAACCCCTATCTCTCACCCTGTACAAAATTCGATTCAAAATGGATCAAGGATCTAGGAATTAGACCTGAGACTCTTTGCCAAATAGAAGAAATAGTAGGCCTGAATCTTCTTCATGTTGGCTTAGGACCAGACTTTCTCGACATGACCACCAGAGCGCAAGAAATAAAGGAAGAATCAATAAATGGGAGGGATTCAAACTAAAAAGCTTTTTATCAGCAAAAGAAACAATCAAGGAAGTGAAAAGAGAGCCTACAGAGTGGGAAAAAATCTTTTCCACACACACTTCAGACAGAGCACTGATCTCCAAAATTTATAAAAACTTACAAAACTTTACACCAAAAATGCAAAGAGCCCAATCAATAAATGGGCTAAGGAACTGGGCAGACACTTCACAGAAGAGGATATACAGGTTATTAACAAATACTTGAAAAAGTGCTCATCATCTCTAGTAATTAGAGAAATGCAAATTAAAACTACCCTAAGATTTCATCTAACTCCAATTAGAATGGCTATTATCAGGAATACAAGCAATAAGAAGTATGTTCACTCTTAAGCATCTTTCTGAGAGCAAAACTACTATACATTTTTCCATAGCTACCTGATAGTTCTTGGCTTTCTAGAAGTTGTATTTAAAGTTTCAAATTTCAGATAATACAGGCATAACTTTCTCTGATGAAAAGGAATGGTTTCCTTTCAATTCATACAATGAAGTTAAAGTGACTAATATTCAATCACCAATAAAGCTGAATATTACATGATAGTGAAATGGTTGCGTAATTAGGGTACAATGGTAGAAATATGGATTGGATCTAGTTTTAGAGATTTACTGCATAGCTGCAGAATGAAGTGCAATCCACTTAGAGTGCAAGACTAAGCTCCCCTGGTAGGTGTCTCACTTGCACACACTAACTAGCCTGTGCCATGTGCTAAAGGAGGGCAAACTTTAACGGCACTCCGATGCCCTGCAGGGTGCATATTATAACATAATGGACCCGATCTCACTCAAGTTGAAGTCAGAGTGTTTTCTAAAGCTCCACCAGGAACAATAATAAGGCATAAAACATGCCCTGAAGTGGGTTAGTGCTTTTAAAATGGCCAGCACTGTTGAAATCAGTCTCTTAATACATGAATGAACATTACTAACAAAATTCATGACATAATGAAAGTCATAGCATAAATACTGATAAGTGGAAACTGCTGGCAAAGAAAAATGTACTGAAGGAAAGAAAAGATTTTGTGCTTTGTTGTTGAAAAACATGAACAATATTCAGACATACTTCATATAAGGCAAGTTGATAACTAACAGTAATTTATTTCATAACATAGCAGTTATTTCAGGACCATCTGTGTTTAATACCTGAGATAATTAACTTATAGATAGGAAAGGTTTATTTTGACTCACAGTTTTGGAGATTAAGTTATAAATCTCATTTCTGTTTTCAGATCTCTCATGAAAAAAGATGTGAAAGTCTTCAACAAAATATGAGCAAAGCGAATTAATAGTATATGAAGAGACTCATAAACAAATTGGATTTATTTCAGTTATATAAGAATAGTTCAACAGTTGAAAATCAACCTTATCAACAGTCTAAAGAAAAAAATCATAGCATCATTATCAAGTAATGCAGAAACAACATTTGACAAAATCCACAGTGATTCCTGACAAAAACTCTCAAGAACAAGGACTGCAAAGAGACTTTCTTGGCATGATAAGGACCTTCTACAAAACACCAATTACTAATATGGTTCTTTTTTCAATTTGTTATACATGACAGTAGAATGCGCTTTGATATATCATACATAATGGAGTGTCATTTCTCATTCTTCTGGTTATACATGTTGTAGAACTGCCAGTTGTATAGTTGTACATGGGGTAATAATGTGTGATTCATTCTACTATCCTTCCTACCCCCATACCTCTCCCTCCCTTCACTCCCCTCTACCTAATCTAAAGTAACTCTACTCTTCCCCAGCTCCCCCCATTGTGAATTATCATCCATATATCATCCATGTATCAGATTTGGCTTTGGGTTTTTGGGATTGACTTCTTTCACTTCGTATGATATTCTCCAGCTCCATTCATTTACCAGCAATTACCATAATTTCATTCTTCTTTAAGGCTAATATTCTAATATACATATATATATATGTACGTATACACCACATGTCATTTTATCCATTCATCTGTTGAAGGGCACCTAGGTTGGTTCCATAGTTTAGCTACTGTGAATTGAGCTGCTATAAACATTGATGTGGCTGCATCAGAGTAATATGCCGATTTTAAGTCCTTTGGGTATAAATTAAGAAGTGAGATAGCTGAATAAAATAGTGGTTCCATTCAAACTTTTCTGAGGAATCTCCATACTGCTTTCCATAGTGATTGCACCAATTTTCAATCTCACAAGCAATGAATGAGTGTACCTTTATATATACCAAGTTGATAAGTAATTGTAATTTATTATATGGTTCTTAATGGTGAGAAAATTTAAGATTTCTCCCTCAGATCAGGGACCAGAATGACCTTTCCTGCCTCTCTTATATGACATCTTTTGGAAGTCATAACATGCTCAGTTAGGGAATATGGGAGTACGCACACAGGTATTTCCTCTTTGCTTTCTCTCACAAAATGTTGCAAGTCTTCCTTACAGGTTCAAATCGGCAGTTCAAGCAGATCTGTGGCTGTTTGTGAGCATGGAGCCCGAGCATGGAGCCCCAGCATACCCGCCTACAGGACAGAAACCCCATGTACTTAGAGGCTCAACCATACCAGCATGCCTCCTCCAGACAAGCAAGAAAGACCAAAAGGACTAATAAAACTCCCAGACCTACCCCCTTTTTTACATTAATATGTCACCATTGGAACATCACTGATAATGACTGGTAGTCAATGACTGGTAAGATCCCCAGAGGGGACAACCTAAGACAGACACAACCATTGCAACATTGTGCAATCTAGGCAAGGGTGACCAATGGCTGGTAGTCAATGATGAGTAAGATCCCTGGAGGGGACGACCTAAGACAGGCACAGCCAAAATCCCCTTTTTGCCTCCATGAGGGTTGGCCACCCCAGAGGGCATGGAATATATAGGTGCACTAGTTTTTATTTTTTCTTTTAAATATACAAATATTTTTAGAGCAGTGTTTTAGGAAGATGGAAGAACCAGTTGAGAAGAAAAAAAATGACACCTCACTAGTAATGGGTACATCTAGAACCTAGGCCTTGTTAATCAGGACTCCTTGGAGATGTGTCTGATGCTAAGATTGGAATTGGAAATAAACAAAACAGGCCTGAAGCATTGGGTAAAGCCATAAAGTAAAAACAGATGAATTGAAACAAGTGAATTGATAGGCGCATGTCAAAAAGGCATAGGTACCAACTAAGACAGTTCACAATGGCCAAATTTGGAGCATTTGAGAAGCAAAATAATGAGAAAGTATTAGAATAACAACCAAAAATACAAAATGAATATGCGTGTGCTGACAGTAAAATAAATAAATGGCTTAACAGATAAATAAGCTAGTAAGTAGAGAAAAATTGCTCATACATAAGAATATAAGATAATTTGTATAGATATTCCATCCTAAAAGAGAGAGAACATAATTCTTCACAGTTTAAGTATAAGCTTTACTTCCTTTCTAAGTATTTTGTGCAGAAAAGGGAAAATGCTTTCCTTTATAGTAGAGAAATCTGGTAAACCGTTCCACACCAGGTATCCAAGCTCTACACAAAGTGATAAATCAGGTGAACAGAACGTACCCTTGATATGATACCATGGAAATGACAACTTACTTCTATGACATTTCTCCTGAAAAATCTATAACCTTACTGGAACTACAACAAACAAACAAAACCAGTGATAAAATTCCAGTAGAGAAACAACTTGCGGGAACCAGAGCTGTACTCTTTAAAACTGTTAAGGATATCAAGTTTGAGGAAAGTCTAAGAAAATTTCATGATCAAGAAGGGTATAAGAAGACATGACAACTAAATGGTATCCAGAATACGGACCTGAAGTAGAAAAAGGGCAGCAAGCAAAATCTACTTCAGGTAGACTATAAGAACTTCAGTTAATTATAGAATATTAATATTGATTATTTAATCATAATGAATGAAAGACATTAATAAGAGAAAGAGGGCATGGAATATATAGGTGCACTAGTTTTTATTTTTTCTTTTAAATATACAAATATTTTTAGAGCAGTGTTTTAGGAAGATGGAAGAAGCAAGCTAGGCCGAGTTCCAATCTCCTCACAATACAGAAAGGAGTCACTGAAGGAAAAGCAGAAGGAGGTGGATGATGAAATAAATGCTGTAAGACTCAATATTAGAAAGTCCGAGATCTGGAGACACTGAAAGGCAGTCACCAGAATAGAAAACAAACTCAGAGTTTCCTAACCCTGAACCCAAACCAGGAAATGAGAAGGGGAGGGGCAACAGAGAGAAGGGGGAGTGGAAAATCTCCAGAGCTCTCCCATCTAGAAACATCAGGAAAGTCAGACAAAATTTAAAGTGTGTATATATACCACAGTTTCTTTTTCCATTCATCTATTGAAGGGCATCTAGGTTGATTCCACAATCTAGCTAATGTGAATTGAGCAGCTATGAACATTGATGTGGCTGCATCACTGTAGTAATCTGATTTTAAGTCCTTTGGGTATAGGCCAAGGAGTGGGATAGCTGGGTCAAATGGTGGATCCATTCCAAGTTTTCTAAGGAATCTCCACACTGCTTTCCAGAGTGGCTGCACCAACTTGCACTCCCACCAGCAATGTATGAGTGTACCCTTTTCCCCACATCCTCGCCAACACCTGTTGTTGCCTGTGTTCTTAATAAAAGACATTCTAATTGGGGTAAGATGAAATCTTAAGGTGGTTTCTTATATTCTCATTTCTCTTATAATGAGTGATGTTGAACATTTTTTCATAAATCTGTTGATTGCTTGTAGATCTTCCTCTGTAAAGTGTCTGTTCATTTCCTTGGCTCATTTGTTGATTGGGTTATTAGTGTTCTTGGTGTAAAGATTTTTGAGTACTTTGTAGATTTTGGAGATTAGTGCTCTATCTTAAGTGTGTGTGGCAAAGATTTTCTCCCACTCTGAAGACTCTCTCTTCACATTGCTGATTGTTTCCTTTGCTGAGAAAAAGCTTTTTAGTTTGACTCTATCCCAATCATTGATTCCAGCTTTTATTTCTTGCACTTTGGGAGTCATGTTAAAGAAATCTGGTCCTAGGCCAACATGATGAAGATTTGGATCTATTATATTACTCAGCCATAAAGAAGAATAAAATTATGGCATTTGTAGGTAAATGGATGATGTTGGAGACTGTTATGCTAAGTGAGATCAGCCAATCTCAAAAATCCAAAGGCC
>JAJEJO010001772.1:418740-434824 GCA_020662805.1 Glaucomys volans
AAAATAAAGTGCGATGGTAACAGAAGTGTCCTTAAAATATAGCAAAGAAATTAAAACTGAACTATGAAAGGAAAATTGAGTCAGGGCTCTGCAGCCATCTGGTGGAGCCCATAGCAGGTCAGTCACTCCCTTAAGTCATGGCATCTTCTCACATCCAGACAAAGGCAAATTAAACCAGAAGGAAGTCCTCTGCTGTGGGATCTTTTTTTGGGGGAGAGGGGAGGGCAAAATATATTTTCTTAACATAAATCTTTTTCTTTTTTTTTTGATTCATTGTACACAAATGGAGTACAACTATCATTTTTCTGGTTGTACACAAAGTAGAATCATACAATTTGAGTATTCATACATACACATAGGGTAATGATGTTTGTCTCATTCTATTGTCTTTCCTTCCCCACCCCCTCCCCACCCCTCATTTTCCTCTATACAATCTTCTCCATTCTTCCCTTACCTTCCCCCACCCCCACTATGTGTCATCAACCACTTATCAGAGAAATCATTTGGCATTTGGTTTTTTGGGATTGGCTTATATCACTTAACATGATATTCTCCAGCTCCATCCATTTACCTGCAAATATCACAATTTTATTATCCTTATGGCTGAATAATATTCCACTGTGTATATATACCACAGTTTCTTTATCCATTCATCTTTTGAAGGGCATCTAGTTTGATTCCATAATCTAGCTATAGTGAATTGGGCTGCTATAAACATTGATGTGGTTGTATCACTGTAGTATGCTGATTTTAAGTCCTTTGGGTATAGGCCAAGGAGTGGGATAGCTGAATATACCCAGAAAGAACTACAACAAGGACTGCTACTAGCTGAAATTGCTGAAACTCACTCTCCCTCCACCTCCCCATGATCAAGGAGAATGGACAGCCTAGTGGGGACCTGTTCCAGGAACTGTGTGTAGCCCTGCTCAACCATCATGACCCAGGTAAGGGCAGAAAGGTTTGTATGACATTCAATCACTCTACTCAGACAGAGACAGAAATGAAGCAGATTTAGCTTCCAATAGAGGAAGGTGGATTCACCAGGCCCCAGCCACTGACAATGGAGGGAAGCACTGTCGGAAACCTAGGGACAGTCCCTGGATTGTGGGACCAGATCAGAGGGAAGCTACCTGAATATCCAGTGACATAGAGATCTGTCAAAAAATTACTAGAGTCTAGACAGCAGAAATGAGCTGATCCTGCCTTACATGGTGCACAGACTCACCCATTGTTGAAACTGGTAAGTGAAAGTGCACTGTTTGGATACTTGTGGGACCTTGCTTCAGAATTAGTAAATAAATGGAATTAACACCTGCCATTCACAACCTGGGGCAGTGGAACCTAGAATCCAGGGAACCACTTGAGATCCTTCAATACAGTACCTCAGAGAGAAGTGTTGGCCAGGGGAATACTGGAACACCCATGAAAAATCACAACCAGAGTTCCTGTGTTCACAACAATTAGGAACTTTACTACCATCAAAAGGATCCTCTAGAGGTGAGCAGGTACACAGTGACCTACAGCAATTACCTGGATGCTCTACCTCCTACATCTTGAACTACTGCACACAATAGAAACACTCAAGCCATGACACTGTGTACTTCAAGTAATCAGTCACAGGCCCCTGAGCTGACAAATCAGAAACTGGTAGGAGGTACATAGCAATTAGGGAATGGGCTTCTGTGGCCTTGTAACTTGGGAGAGAACCACAGCCAAAGACTGATGGACACCTGCTTAATGACCAAATCCCAATGAGGTCTAAACAAAGATCCAACAAATTTTCTTCACCTTGACAAGATTTACTATAGACAACTCTAATGTCAATTTTGATTACACAAATAACTCTTTAGCTTAAATGATAATTGCTAGCCTAATAACCAACATTGTATCTTCAAACAATTTGAATGCATTCATCTATGGTTTAAAGCAATAATTGTAATCAATTTTCCTATCTTTTTTTTCCTATCCGTAGTTTATATGATCCTCTTACTACTTATCCACTTGCATTATCTTCTACTACTTCAAGTATTCACCATTCATCTATTTCTCATTTCTATCTTAATGTAAATTATTCTTTTATATTCTCTCTCTCTCTCTCTCTCTCTCTCTCTCTCTCTCTCCTCTCCTTTTTGCTCAATATTTATTGTTTCCCCCTTTTAAGTTTACTAAATTTACCAACTAATTTTTTGACCTATTCCAAAACTGTACTATAGGTTTGTACCTGCATTTGATGAACCATGGTGAACAATTGCAACAAGTTTTTATTTCTCATAAGGATGAATAGAATTAAGCTTGTCTCTAAAGTGATTGTAGTAAATGGGGCTCAATGGAATCTCTTAAAGAGGTGCTGATATTGGGATTAGTAGAGGTCACATGTTGACTTAAAATGTCATTATCTGGATATTCACCCAACCCAGGTCTCTCAAGAGAAAGAAACTTGCAAAGTCATCATTTACTTAAAAGAAGAAGTGAGAACTATAGAAATAGATGTATAGGTGGACAACCAATATGAAAAAGCAAGGGAACAAACCACACCAAACATCCCATAAAGGCTTCAATGACAGGCTTCATTGACACCACAGTGAAGGAAATGTCAGAGAATGAATCGAGAAAATTCATAAAGTGTTTTATAAGCTGAAACAAAATATAGAGAATGAAATCTGAGAGAAAATACAGGAAGTGAAAGATCACTTTGGAAGAGATAAAGTTTCTAAAAAAGAACCAAATGGAAAGTCCAAAGATGAAATAATCAATAAGTCAAATCAAAATTAAATGGAAAACATCAGCAATAGATTAGACAATATTGAAGACAGATTTTCAGACCTCATTTTGCCTTCAGGCAAAATATATAATCTTGACAATAAAGTTCAACATAAAGAGAACAAGTTAAGAGACCATGACCAATATGTTCATGAAATCTGGAATAACATTAAAAAGGCCAAATTTAAGATTCATTGGGATAGATGAAAGCTCTAAAACACAAGCAAAAGGAATGCATAACCTGTTTTGGTCACCTTTTTGCCACTATGACTTAAAGACCTGACCAGAACAATTGTAGAGGAGAAAAATTTTATTTGAGGGCTCATAGTTTCAGGAGTCTCAGTCCATAGAAGTCCAGCACCATCCCTTGGGTTTCCAGGTGAAGCTGAAGATTGTGGCAGAAGAGTATGGCAAAGGGAGTCAGCTCACATGACAATCAGGAAGCAGAGAGATCTCCGCTTACCATATACAAATATATACTCCAAAGCCACACCCCCAATGCCTTACCTCCTCCATCCAACTCCACCTGCATTAACTTACTACTCAATCTCATCAGGTGATTAATTTTCTGATTGTGTTAAGACTCTCTTAACCTAATTATTTCTTCTCTGAACCTTCTTGCATGTGAGCTTTTGGGAGACACCTCACATCAAACCATAACACAACCTTTTCAATGAAATAATATCAGAAAATATTCCAAACCTTAAAAATGAGATGGAAATGCAAATACAAAAGACATATAGGACTCCCAATATGCAAAATAACAATAAATTCACTCTAAGTCGTACTATAATAAAAATGCCTAACATACAGAATAAGGATAAAATATAAAATGCTATAAGAGAAAAATGACTAGTCACATTTAGAGGTAGACCAATCTGAGTTTCACCTTATTTCTTAATGGAGACCCTAAAAGTCTGGAGAGCTTGGAATAATACGTACCAAGATTTGCCAACCAAGAAAAATTAAACTTCATAATTGAAGGTGAATCAAAAAATCTTTCATGATAAACAAAAGCTAAAATAATTCAAAACTAGAATGCCTGCACTATAAAACATACTTAATAAAATATTACATGAAGCAGACATAAAAATAGGAAAAGGAAAATCAGCATATGGAGAAATTACATTAGAATAATAGTCAATTAAAGGTGAAACATGTCCAAATGAAACAATGGAAATAAATCAAAATGGCAGGAAATAAAATTTATCTCTCAATAATAACATTGAATATAAATGATCTAAACTCTTCAATCAAACCATATTGGATTTAAAAACACGACACAACAACATGCTGTCTGCAAGAGATTCACCTTACAGGTGAAGGAATCCACAAACTGAAGGTGAAAGGATGGGATTAAATATACCACTCACATGGGTCTCATAAACAAGCAGGATAGCTATTCTTATAGCTGATAAAGTAGACTTCAAAGCTAAGATTATACAGAAGAGACAAAGAAGATCCCTCCATAGTGCTTAAGGGTATTATCCACCAATGAGATATAATGAACATTAATATTTATGTCCCAAACAACAGAGCATTTATGTAATCAAACAAACACTTGTCAATGTTAAGAATCAAATAGATCATAATACAACAATACTGGTTGGCTTTAGCATTCCTCTCTCATCACCCAATAGATCATCCAAACATTAACTAAGCAAAGATTCTACAGAACTAAAAATATAATAAATAGTATGGACCTAACATATCTATAGAAATTCCATCCATAAATAACTAAATTTACTTTCTTCTCAGCAGTGCATGGAACATTTTCTAAAATAGACCATATTTTAGGTCACAGAGCAAATCTTATCAAATACAAAAACATTGATATAATACTTTGCTTTCTATCAGATTGTAATGGAATAAAATTACAGAACACTGATGGATGCAAAACAGAAAAAAATCTAACACCTGAAGATCACATGATCCACTTTTGAATGATGAATGGATAGCAGAAGAAATCACAGAAGAAATTTAAAAAAGAATTCTTAGGAGTACATGAGAATAGTGATACAGTATATCAAAATCTGTGGGAAAGTACGAAGGCAGCTCTAAGAGAAAAATTCATAGCACTGAGCTCTTATGTTAAGAAATTAGAAAATTATCAAATAAATAGTCTAACATTATATCTCAAGGTCATAGAAAAAGATGAACAAACCAACACCAAAACCAGTAGAAGACAGGAAATACAGAGCCCAAATCAATAAAATTGAGATTAAAAAAATACAGATGATCAACAAAACAAAGAGTTGGTTTTCTGAAGGAAACTTGATGTGCACTTATCTGACCTAACCAAAAGAAAGAGGAAAAGCTCAGTATATAAAATCTGAGATAAAATACGGAAATATCACCACAGAGACTACTGAAATCCAGAAGATCATGAAAAACTATTTTGAAAATTTATACTCCAATGATCTAGAAAATCTTGAAGATATTTACAAATTCCTAGAGACATATGACCTATCCAAATTAACCAGAAGAATATAGAAAAAGTAAACAGATGGATTTCGAGTAATGAAATTGAAGTAGCCATCAAAAGATTCCAACAATGAAAATTCCAGAACCAGAAGGATTCTCAGTCAAGTTCTATGAGACCTTTAAAGAAAAACTAATATCAATACTCCTCAAATTAGTCCTAGAACTAAAAAAGGAGGGAACACTGCCAAACTCATTTTATGATGTTAGTATTACCCCATACCAAAACCACAGACACAAAAAGGAAAGAAAGCTTTAGACCCATAACCTTGATGAATGTAGATGGAAAAATTCTTAATAAAATATTGGGACTCTACACACAAAAACAGAGTTGAAAATAGTTCATCATGATCAAGTGGGTTTCATCCCAGGGATACAGAAAATTTAACACCTGCCCCCTCCCCAGCAAAAAATATAGCCCAATCAATAAATGGGCAAAGAGATTAACCAGACACTTTTCAAAAGGATAAATACAAATGGTCAACAAATATATGAAAAAAATATTCAACATCTCTATTAATTAGAGACATTCAAATTTTCAAATTAAAATTACATTGTGATTTAATCTCACTCCAGTCAGCATGGCAATTGGCAAGAACATAAGTGATAATAAACATTGGCAAGAACATGGGGAAAAGTTTATTCATACATTGTTGGTTAGACAACAATTTAGTGCAACCATTCTGGAAAGCAGTATAGAGATTCCTCAAAACTAAGAATGGAACCACCATCTGTCCCACTCCTCAGCATATATCCAAAAGATTTTAAATCACTGTACTACAGTAATATAGTCACATCAATGTTCATAGCAGGAAATTCTCAATAACTAAACTAAGAACCCATCAAATGACAAATGGATAAAGAAAATGTGGTAAATCCATATAATGGAGTATTACTCAGCCATAAAGAAGAATAGTTTTTTATTCCATCTGCTGGTAAAAGTATGGAACTTGAGATTATCATGCTAAGTGAAATAAGCCGGCCTCAAAAAGTCAAAGATCAAATTTGTTCTCCGTATGTGGAAGCTAATACAAAATAAGGGAGGGGGGTGACAAAATATAGAAAAAACATCAGTGGAGTAGACAAAGGGGATTGAAAAGAAGAGAGGAATGATGGGAGAGGGAATGACAGTGGAAAGAATCTGACCTAATTTTCCTATGTACATCTATGAATATACCATAGTGAATCTTTCCATCATGTACATCCACATGCCACTAATTAAAAATATATGTAACTAAATAGCTGAAAGATCAGGAAAGTAGAGGAAAAGGAAAGCGGGGAGAGGCAGGGAGGGAAAATGGAAGTATTGGAGACTGAATTGGAACAAATTATATTCCATACTTTTAAAATTATGTCAAAATGAATTCATTTTTATGGATAACTAAAAAGAATCAATAAAAAACAATATTTAAATGTAAAAAAAGGAGAGAAAAAATTCATACCTGTTAAAAAATTCAAAATTGGATGAATTTTTAAGCATGAAGTTGCTTTACTTCAATATGGCAACTTCTAAAAATGCTCTATTTTTAAAATTTTTTATTTTTTAATTTAGATTCATTGTACACAAATGGGGTGCAACTTTCATTTCTCTAGTTGTACACAGAGTCACAACATTTGTGCAATCATACATGTACATAGGGTAATGATGTTTGTCTCATTCTATTGTCTTTCCTTTCCCCTGCCCTTCCCCACCCCTCATTTTCCTGTACCTAATCCATTCTTTCTCCATTCTTGCCTCTTCCCCTCAACCCATTTTGTACCATCATCCACTTACAGAGTAATCATTCAGCCTTTGTTTTTTTGGGGATTGGCTTAGCATGATATTTTCCAACTTCTTCCATTTACCTACAAATGCCACAATTTTATTTTTTATAGCTGAATAATATTCCACTGTGTATATATACCACAATTTATTTATCCATTCATCTTTTGAAGGGCATCTAGTTTGGTTCCACAATTGAGCTATTCTGAATTGAGCTACTCTAAACATTGCTGTAGCTGCATCACTGTAGTATGCTGATTTTAAGTCCTTTGGGTACAGGCCTTGGAGTGAAATACCTGGGTCAAATGGTGGTTCCATTCCAAGTTTTCTAAGGAATCTCCATACTGCTTTCCAGAGTGGCTGCACCAATTTGCAACCCCACCAGCAATGGATGAGGGTTTCCCCACATCCTCGCCAACACTTATTGTTGCTTGTACTCTTGATAACGGACACTCTAATTGGGGTGAGATGGTATCTTAGGGTAGTTTTGATTTGCATTTCTCTTATTACTAGAGATGTTGAACATTTTTTCATATACTTGTTGATTGCTTGTAGATCCACTTCTGTGAAATGTCTGCTCATTTCCTTAGCCCATTTATCGATTGGGTTATTTGTATTCTTGGGGTAAAGTTTTTTGAGTTCTTTATAAATTCTGGAGATGAGTGCTCTATCTGAAGTGTGTGGCACAGATTTTCTCCCACTTTGTAGGCTCTCTCTTCACATTGCTGACTGTTTCCTTTGCTGAGAAAAAGCTTTTCAGTTTGAATCTATCCCAATTATTGATTCCTGCTTTTATTTCTTGTACTTTGGGAGTCTTGTTAAGGAAGTCTGATCCTAAGCTGACATAATAATGATTTGGGCCTGCTTTTTCTTCTATTAGGTGTAGGGTCTAAAAATGCTCCTTTTTTGCTGGGATCTCCATCACCCTCCAAGAAAGTCCACCATGACTTTCTTACATATAGTGGAAGAGCAGGAAAATGGAGCATGGGTTAACACATTAACAGAAACTTCTGTGTGGCTCAATACCACATCTCTTTGGTACTGAGGAATGAGCCCAAGACAGTTAATAACTGAGCCACATACCCACCCTTTTTAATTTTTAATTAAAAAATTTTTTTTAATTTTACAGTCTGCATTTTGATTCATTGTACACAAATGGGATACAACTTTTCATTTCTATGGTCGTATATAATGCAGATTCACACCATTTGTGTAATCATACATGTACATAGGGTAATGATGTCTGTCTCATTCCACCATCTTTCATACCCTCGCCCCCTCCCCCCCTCATTTCCCTCTATATAATCCAAAGTTCCTCCACTGTTCTTTTAACCCCTCACGCTCCACCCCCACTATGAATCATCCACTTATCAGAGAAAACAGTTGGCCTTTGGTTCTTTGGGATTGGCTTATTTCACTTAGCATGATAATTTTCAACTTCATCCATTTACCTGCAAATGCCACAATTTTATTCTTCTTTTTGGCTAAATAATATTCCATTGTGTATATATACCACAGTTTCTTTATCCATTCATCTATTGAAGGGCATTTAGGTTGGTTCCATAATCTAGGTATTGTGACTTGAGCTGCCATAAACATTGATTTGGCTGTGTTATTGTAGTATGCTAATTTTATGACCTTTGGGTACAAATCAAGTAGTGGGATAACTGTGTCAAAAGGTAGGCTCATTCCAAGTTTTCTGAGGAATCTCCATACTGTTTTTTTTTAAATTTATTTAATTTTGATTCATTGAACACAAATGGAGTACAGCTATTGTTTCTCTGGTTGTACACAAAATAGAGTCACACCATCTGTGCATTCATTCATGTACACAGGGCAATGATGTCTGTCACACATTCTGTTATAATTACCCCCCACCCTGACCCCACCCCTCCTTTCCCTCTATGCTATCTATCCTTCCTTCATTCTTGCCACCCTTTCACCCCACTTTATGCATCATAATTCACTTATCAGAGAAACCTTTTGGCCTTTGGATTTTGGGGATTGGCTAATCTCACTTAGCATAAAAGTCTCCAACATCATCCATTTACCTGCAAATGCCATAATTTTACTCTTCTTTATGGCTGAGTAATATTCCATTGTGTATATATACCACAGTTTCTTTATCCATTCATCTACTGAAGGGCATCTAGGTTGATTCCACAATCTAGCTATTGTGAATTGAGCAGCTATGAACATTGATGTGGCTGCATCACTGTAGTAATCTGATTCCATACTGCTTTTTTTAAAAAATTTTATTTATTTATTTAAAAATTTTGAAACTGAGTCTCTCCAAGTTGTTTAGAGCTAAGCTGCTTACTCTGGCTTTGAACTTGTTGTCCTCCTGCCTCAGCCTCCACAGCTGCTGGGGTTGCAGGCATGTGCCACCATGCCCAACTTCACAGGACATTTTTAACAAATGAAGCTTTACTCTAACACTTCTCAATCATACCATTCAGACATAGTTCACTAGCTTCTGCCCTTAGCTTTTCCAGTTAATATTCTAGTTCCTGGCAAGAACTTTACCAAATCACATGGTTCCTGACACATTGGTTTCTTGCCTAAAAGTCAGAGACTTTACCATGAAATCCAGGTGGACTAGGCCTTTTCCTAACAAGTGCCAAAGGACTTGTTTATCAGGAAAATATATTTTAAGGACTTACTTTGTATTGACAGGTTCTTGTACTGGAAGGGGAGTCTCCAATGAGTTACTCTTGACTGGTCAAAGGCTAAATAATTTGTTAAACTATTCAAATTACCTGAAGCTGTAGTGAGCTGACATTCCTCAATATTTGCAGTATATGTTCAAAACATTTGGTGCATTTTAGAATCAATCTTACTCTTGCAGAAAACTTCAGATCACTAAAACCTATGCTTTAAACACTGCCTTCAAAACAAACAGCTATTGATTATTAATTTCAGAGAGAACAGTGAGAATCACCTGCTCCTTATTGCTCTTTTATTGTGCTCTTTATGGTATCTTGTTTTTCGTTTAATTTTTAAACTGTAAAAAGGTGCTCTGTGTGTGGCATTTTATATCTAGGAAGCAAAAACTTTAAATAGTCAATTTCCTTATAAGAAAATGATGTATTTGAGTTTCCTAAGGAATCAAATCCTTGAAGGAGAAACAAAATTAATTTAGTTGTTAGATACATATGATCTATTATACAAATCACTAATTTTAACAAAACCAAGAGGAGATTTTAATTCTTTACAGGGTCATTTTCAGGTGTTGGTTTAGTATCAACACACACCTACAATTTCAATGTTAGAAATTCATTTTCAAAGTGATTCATGAGCTTCATGGGCAATATGTACATACAGGTGTTTCAGTGTAAGAACAGAAAAAATTGACTATGAACATGCAAGATCAAATGTTTAAGTTAAATATTTAAGAAAACAATCTTTGTACTAAAATTAAATACATAATTATCAATAGTGGTTAGAGAATGAAAAAAAATGATTGATTTTATACATGTCAGGATAAAAAAGAAAATGAAAGCAAACACCGTCATATAAACAGCAAAAAGTCATGAAAAAATTGTATTTATAATTTAGCAAATTCAGACAAAGGCAAATTTTTGAGAAGTGAAACCAAAATATTAGTACGCAGGAAGATTTAATATAGGAGAGAAAAATAATTTCCTAAATATTAATAAAAATGAGACTTGATTGGCTACATTATTATTAAAATGGACCAGTAGATGAGAAGCATCAGGGCCAGATGGGTTCACTAATAAAGAGTATTATCAGAAGATAAAAGAAGAAAGTCCATCATAAAAAGCAAGAGAAAAGATTCAGAATATCTGGACTACCAAGAGTGAGTTGGGAGAACAGGGAAGTTGTCTGGACCATGAATTCATACAGGGTGTTGAAGAAGTAAAGAATAATACTGTGCAAGGTTACTGTTGATATACTTTGAATGAGAGTTATTGGACATTCTCAGGAATTTTAAATATTTTTGCACCCATTTCCATAATTCCTGATGGGGAATAAGAGAGAGTGCTAGGTGCCAGTTTTTGGAAATGTCTAGAGGAGGCAGGTGCTTTCTATCAAGCAGCTGGCAAGCTAGTGAGGGGTTGAGTTCGAATTACTGACTCTGAGATGTGAGTGGTGAATACAAAGTATGATGAAAGAAGTTGGAAAAATAAAACTAGAAATTAGATCTTTCAAAGCATCGAGTTTCTGTTGTTTCACAAACTGAGTAGCTAAATAATTTCAGTGAGGTAAACAGGGCTGGAAAAACCATGAAGGAAGAGGGTGTTAGTAGAAATCAGGATCTAGGTTCTCCTAGAGAGATCTCGAAACACAGTTGTGGAATGGATTTGGAACATGGAGGAAGACTACTCGAGTTATAGAGGGAAGAGGCAGGTTCATGCAGAATCATTGGGTGTGGCAGAAAAAAAGAGGGAAAGTATCTTCTCTCCTTTCATTGGCTGGATCTGCTTGGAAGGCAATTGCCAAGTTCTCATTTGAATCATTCAACTCTAAAATGCAAACAGAAAAGCAAGAGGGAAATAGAGAAAGGATATGGGAAAATAACAACAACAACAACAACAACAAAAAACTGACAAATTATCAGCACCAGGATCCTTAACTGAAGAATATATTAATAAACCCTATGTACATGTGTGATTAACAAGAATGATATGGATGTACATCATGCACAAC
The DNA here is from genome assembly GCA_020662805.1 of Glaucomys volans. Taxonomy (NCBI): domain Eukaryota; kingdom Metazoa; phylum Chordata; class Mammalia; order Rodentia; family Sciuridae; genus Glaucomys; species Glaucomys volans. The sequence continues at coordinate 430,415 of JAJEJO010001772.1, forward strand.
CATAGAAATGAAAATTTGTGTCCCATATGTGTGCAATGAATCAAAATGAAGTCTGTAAAAAAAAATTTAAAAAAGTAGACAACCAAAAGCTTTTCAGAATATATGATTAGATTTTATTTTGGAAAAATCAAGATTATTTTGATGAATGGCAAATGAAAAAAAATGTTTCAGAATAGAATTTAAACAACCACGAAATATTCATAAGAAAATTTAAAAATTGACCATGAAACAAATACAAACATATACTCTGTTATTGAATATTAAAGAGCAATTCATATGTGAAGATATCTCTACATTAAATGCAATATCAGTCATAATGAAAACAGTATCTCTTTGAGAATTGATAATCTGTTATTCTGTTATTCATAGACAAGTCAAAATGGTCAAAAATGAATAATATACTTAAAAATAAAAGCAATAGTATGGTGGCAGGCATGTTATCATTACAGGGAAATAGTGGACCAGATATATTAGACTGATCCAAAGAGCCCAAAACTTACAGTCCATCTGTGAAGTAGGGAACATTACACTGCATCCCTAACCTAGGATTTAATGCATACTTTTAGTTACCAGCAATTAACTGGGAACTAAAACGGGAAGGTTGAGTACATTAAAATAAGATATTTTGCAAGAGATACTATATCCACATGATTTTTGTTAGAGTATGTTGTTAAAACTATCCTATTGTTAGTTATTGTTTTTAATATCTCATAGTTCCTAATTTACAAATTAAACCTTATCATAGGCACGTATGCAGAAGAAAAACAATATGTGCAGGTTTGGGTACAATCTGCTGTATCAGGCAAACTTCTTGGTACATAACCCTTCAAATAAGGGAGGGTGAATACATACAAAAGTGTAGAAATCAGCAATAGATTTGACTTGCACATTTACCTCTCATTATGGAGAACACATACGTTTAATGCATTATTGCAAATGTGGCATAATATCAATTCAAGTACATTTAATCCTTAAATGAGAAGGGAAAATATCAAAACTTTTAGAAAGCATGAAATATTTATGATATTTCACTATTGCTGAATAAAATTCTCTTCAACACTGAGTGGGTAAAAACAACAAATATGTATTATTACTGATGCATTTATGTCAACCAGGAAGTTTAACTGATCTGGTGATGCTTATGTGACCTGAGCTTAGCTTGTTCCTATCACCTCTTGTAAATGGATGAACAGAGAGTTGGCTGACCACTGACAGGAGCCTGATCGTGTGCCCATATCATCTGGCAGGTGAGCATGGACACGTTAGTAATTCAGTGGCAATGCCCCAAGAGAGAAAAGGCGCATGCTGGCAGTGTGTTGATTCCACCATGTAATTATGGCCAGTGCAAGCCACAAACCATTAAGATTTACGAAGTAGTGAACTAGCCTCTACTGGTAGAATAAAGGAGCTGAAAATCCATATTATGTTTCTGTAGAAAAAGTACAAGATAAACCACAGAGAGAAGATATGATAAACTAGCAAATGAATTGTTGCACGGGTATTACTGTGGTTTTGACAGAACAGATATATAGAACAATTAAAGAAAAAACAGAACTTTGAGGCTAACCTGTACATACATGGACATTTGATATATGGGAAAAGAAAAAGACAAAATTTTCACTACAACGAAGTTTAAATGTTTCGTTGTAAATACAGAAAGAGAAAAAATATGTACACTGCTTTTCCTCAAACACAAAAATCAATACAAAAATATCTCCAGCCAAGACCAAAGTTGCAGCATAGATTTTTGAAATAGCTAGGCTAAAATTTCATGTACCATAAATTTCAGGAGATAACCAGAAAAACAGAGAAAAGGACATATATGAATATAGTAACCGACATCAGTTCTACATCACTCAAGTGCATTAAAGATATAGAGAACATAAGCAACATAGCTAATAAGGTAAATGTAATGAATTTATGCATAAATGTACACTTTCTCAAACCCTAACAGGCATATTTATTTTATACTACATAATCATAATAGAGAATACCCTTTTTTAAAAGGGAACATGGGTCTCTTTTCATAATTAACCAAGAAGATATGTTGAGAAATTAATTTTTAAATGTATTAAAATGCTATCATAAATAATAGCTTTCTGTATCTTCAAAGAAAATGCAATAAAATACTAAATAATATAAAGGTTTCTATTTCAAAGATTAGATACACAGATTGAAGACAAATGCATTTCTTCTTAAACAATTATTTTGTCCAAGGGAAAATATGACAGTAAATTGTAGATTTAAGAATAGGTACTAAATACTCAGTAAATGAACAGGGAAATAAATCAAAAGTGCAAAATTAAAAGAAAAATAGAGGAAAGCATGAAAACTGAAAAAAATAGCTAATGAAAATGAAAGCATGTATTTATGAAAAATTTAAGTTTTAGGGAAAATGAATATTATCACTTTTGGTTACTATGAGTATGATGCACTGATCATTCATGTCCATGTTTCTGTCATTGCTGGATGACATGGTCATGATATCACTAACTTTTTTGAGAAACCACCAAACTGTTTTCCACAATTGCTGTTTTGATTATTACCACCTGAGTGTGTATCAAGTGGTATTTCAATGTGACTTTGACTTTCATTTCCTTAATTAACATTGACATTGAACATCTTTCTATTGTTCATTGACCACTTCTTCCCTACTTGGAGAAATGTCTATTCAAACCATTAGCTTACTTTTTGATTGAGCTGTTGGATTTCTTGACTGAAGGTAAGAGATCCTTGATACTAAATTCTTACACAATTTGCACAATTTTCCCCAATTAGTATGCTGTCTTTTGACTTAGATTTCTCCCTCTCCTTTGGTACTGGGAATTGAACACAGAAGCATGCAATCATTTTGAGTTAATTTTTGTACACGAACTACTGAAGTGTCCAACTTGATTATTTTGCATGTATTTATCTAGTTTTTCCAGAACCATATCTTGAAGGTGCTATTTTTCGAATGATCTCAGCATCCTTTTCAAGTGTCATTAATCAATTAGTCAATTTGTATTAATTTCAGGACTCCCAATTTTATTCCATGAGCTATATATCTATCTTTATATCATACCACACTTTTTTTCAATCTTGTATCTTTGAATTAAGTTTTTAAAATTGGAAAACACAAGTCTTTAATTTGTTCTTATTTTAAGTGTGGTTTTGGCTTTCAAGGTCTCTTGAAATTCCACATGAATTTGAGGAATATTCCATTCATTGCTGAAAAAAAAACCATCTGTTGAAATTTTGATAGACATTTTACTAAGTCTGTAGATTCCTTTAGTTAGTATTGATATATTAACAATATTTAGCCTTCTTATTATAATAGTATATATCTTTCTACTTGTTTGGGTCTTAATTCATTGAAACAATGTTTTGATGTTTCAGAATATGTATGTTATACATGTTACGTTACTTTAATTTATGCCTTGTATCTTACTGTATTGTATGCTAATACAAATGGATTTTTTGTATTTCCTTCTCACCTTATCAATTGCTGGTATCTAGGAACAAAACTGATATTTTACTCTGAAATGTGACTGAATTCTTTTATTAATCACGGCAGCAAGGGGGAGGATTCCTTAGGATATATTTGGATATTGAATTATAATCATCTGTAAATACAGATGGTTGGATTTCTTTTTTTCCAATGGATGTATGTTATTTCCTTTACTTGCCTAATTGTTGTAGCTAGAATTTCTAGTACAATGATGAATTGCTGTGGTGAAAGTGGCTATTTTTATCTTTGTCATGATCTTTTGGGGGGAATTTTCAGTTGTTCACCTTTGAGTGTGATGTTATCTATGGGATTTTCATAAGTATGTTTATTGTGTTAAGGAAACTACTTACTATTTCAAGTATAATGAAAGCTATTAATTAAAAGGGTGTCAAATTTTTCAAGTGCTATGCATGCATCTATTGGAATGACCATGCAATTTTCTTCTTTTAATCCATTATTTTGGTATATTAAATATATTGAATTTATTTTTTCAATCAATCTTTCATTCTATAATCCTTTTAATTTATTATCAGATTGGGTTTTCAAGCATTTTACTGAGAATTTCTTCAATTATTTTCATGATGGATATTAGTCAGTAGGCTTCTGTTATATTTGTATCTTTTTCATACATTCTATGGAATGTATTAGAAAGAATTCTCTCATAACCTTAGTTTTGGAAAAGACTGAGAAGAATTGGCATTAACTATTCTGGTGGAATTCAACTGTGAAAGGATCTGCTCCTGGACTATGATTTTTTGTGGAGATTTTTGGCTAGTGATTCAATCTTATTATTTTCTATATGTTTATTAAAATTTTTTATCTTCAGCTTGTTTGTGCATTTCCATGAATTTTTCCTATTTCATATAATTTATCTAATTTATGACACAGATTTGTTCATAGTATTCTTTGAAATAACTTGT
>JAJEJO010001772.1:434924-451583 GCA_020662805.1 Glaucomys volans
TTTTTCATAGAAAATTAAACTAAAGCATTGTCACTTTTACTAATTCTTTCATGGAACCAATTGTTTTGTCCATTGTTTTTTTTCTTTATTTCCTTTTTCTTTTTTCTTTTAATTTTTTATTCATATATTATCTTCCATTCTAATCTTCATTATTTCCTTTCTTCCACTACCTTTGAATGCAATTTTCTGTTCTTTTTCTAGTTCTTCAAGATGTAAAGTTAAGTCACTGATTTGACACCATTTTTTTTAAGGTAGGTATGTACAGCTGTAAATGTCCTTTGCACCACTCTTACAGCATTTCATTAGTTTTGGTATGCTGTGCTTCCTTTTTCATTCATCTTGCAGTAAATTTTTATTTTTCCTGTGAATTCTTCTTTGACCTATCGGTGTTTTAAGAGAGGACTGCTTATCTGTTCCCATATTTGGAAATTTTCCTGTTTTCCTTATGCTATTGGTTGCTAGTTTTATTCCAGGTGATTGGAAAATATAATTTACATGATTTTTAAATTTTTCTGCCTTTGTTAAGACTTACTTTTTAATTTAATATAAGAACCTGGAGAAAAGCCCATGGGCATTTGAGAATAATGTGTTTGTTGGCTGAGTGTTCTGCATTTGTCTGTTAGTCCTAATAGGCTTAAATTTTTTTCATGTCCTTTGTTATGCTATTTATATTGGGTTGCTCCATCCATTATTTTTAATAATGATTTGAGTTCATCCACCGTTATTGTAGAACTATCTTTTTCTCATTTAAATTGTGCCAGATTTTCCTTCATACATTTTGTGGCTCATTGTTATAGGTAAACATAGTTATAATTGTTGCATATTTTTATTGGATTAAAAAATTGCATCAATATATAAAATATTTTCTTATTTCTTGAGAACTATTTTCATAACCTATTTTGCTTGATATTACTATATCATGCCATCTCTTGATTTTAGATACATGGAATATTTTTTTTTTCATAATTTGTCCTTGTATGGAAAATAATTTTATGCATATAAATTAAAAATGGATCATGATAAAGTTTTTTCCATCCAATCTGCAAATTGGTGATTTATGACTAAAAAGTTAAACAATTTACATGTTAAATAATGGAGAAAACTATGTAATATGCATTTATGAATATGTTAAAATGAACCCATGATTATTCATAATTATAATGCAGTAATTTTTTAAATTACTAATAAGGAAGGATTACTTCTTTCATTTAGCCATCTGTTTGCTATATGTCATATTTTTGTTTCCATAATTCATATAACTTTTCAATATATAAATATGTACACATGTGTGTATGTATATATATGCTGTATATATATATTTAAAATTTTGTAGCATACAATATAGATTTATCTTAACTCTTTTCTCTATACCTTCCATTTATTTTCCTAAAGGCTACCTTGAGATCTTACTTGGTGATAACCCAAACTGAATGGTAGTAACACGGCTTCAACAGGATACACTCTATTACTAGACATCTGTTTTTTCTTCTTTAATTATTATTGTCACAGACTACATCTTTATACATTGTGTGATCATTGGCATAATTTTATGCAACTATGTTTTAAATTATAAAGGAAAAGGCGAGGACAATAATTCAAAACTACATCAATAAATACCTAGTGATCTTTACCAGTGTTTGTTACTTCTTCTTACAGCTTTGACTTATTGTCAAGTCTCTTTTCTTTTATTATTTTCAGAGTGATGGACTCCCTTCAGCATTTCTTGTAGGGAAAGAATGATGGTAATGATCTACCCCAGTCTTTTATTTATTTATTAATATTGAAAACTTTCAATGTTGTGGGCCTGCAAGTGTACCAAAAAAACTTTTGCATCTCTACCTTCATTTTGCATCTCAGCTTTCATTTTGCATCTGTCTCCTTTGCTCTGACTCAGCCACCTTGGATTTCTGAAGCAACAGGTCTAATCGATAAACATCTTGTGATGAATTAAAACTTTCTTATTGCTGCTAACAAGGACTGTCAATCAATCTTGAATAATGATCACCTAGACCACAGTTTGACCTGGACTGCTTGGCTATGCATACTTCTTATTGACCTTGTCTATAGAATCTGGCAGCTCATGTCATTTCCCCCAAGACAGGGCTAAAAATGCTAGTCCCCTTGTTTCCCAATATAGCTATATTCATTAAAGTACCTTTCCTTCTTCTCATCACTACTTTTTCCCGTTTGGTTTTTGGGGTGAATGGCCAAACCGGTTCTTCTTTTTATTTTTTTCTTTTTAGTTATTTATTTATATTTTTTTTAATTCCCAGAGTCTGGCCTTTGATCTAGGCTTTGGTAATAATGTCTCCTTTATTTTTTTGGACAATAGTTCTGCCAGATAAAAGATTTTTGTTTGTTTGTTTGTTTAAAAAAAAACAAACTACCATTCTCTTTCTTGATGCACTCAATAGTTTAGGATGATAATTTCACTATTTTCATATTGAGGAGGACATTTACAGGACAAAATCACTTTTACAGCTTTGCAAAAGTGCCTCTGGATAGAATGATTATAATGTGTGTTTATTTTGATTTATTTTATTTTATCTTTCTTAGAGTTCGTGGAGTTTCTCAGACAAATAGAATTACATCATTTATCAAATTTGAAATGTTTCCTCTATTGTTTTACTAAATATTTTTTTTCTGCCTCTTCCTTCTCCTATTGTTTCCTTGGACTCCCATAATTTTTATGTCAGTACACTAGGTTTCCCCATTTATCTTCATTTTGTTTGTTCTTCGTTTTTTGTTTTGTTTTGTTTTCATTTTCATTTTCCTATTCAAATTAAGCAATTGCTATTGTTTCGTCTCCAATTTTGCTGGTTCTTTCTTTTACCTTCAAAACTGTTATTAAAATTCTTTAGTAATTTTTTTTCTCTTCAGTTAGAATTTTAAGAATTTCTATTTGACTCATTTTTATATTTTTGATCTCTTATTGGATATTTTCTATTTGGTGAGAAACAATTGTCTTAGTTTTCCTTAGCTTTTTTATTCACAACTTCATTTGGTCCCTGGGAATACTTAAGAAAATCTTGAAAGGCCTCTTACTAGTTATGGTCCTAAATTTGAATTTTTGTGCTTTTCTTCAGATAAGTTCAGCTACCTGGGTATGGACAATATGGGATGAAATTTCGTCTTACCAAAATTGAGGTTTGCCATTCTATTAGAATGAGTTGAGAAAAGATAGAGTCTAGTAGTCTATCAGGTGACAGTTCTTATTATGTAACGCTATGTACAATAAAATTCAACTTTCGAAATAAGCCAATCCCCAAAAAACAAAGTCGGAATGTTTTCCCTGATAAGTGGACAATGATATAGAATCTGGTTGCTGGGGAGGGAGAGTGAGAGAAGAATGGAGGAAATGAGAGGGGGAGGGGCGGGGTATGAAAAATGGTGGAATGAGACAGACATCATTACCCTATGTACACGTATGATTAACAAGAATGATATGAATGTACATCATGCACAACCATAGAAATGAAAATTTGTATCCCATATGTGTACAATGAATCAAAATGAAGTCTTTAAAATAAAAATTAAAAAAAATTCAAGTTCCATTTGAAATGATATGAAGACATGAGAGTTTTCATGTTACAATGAAAAACTGATAAAAAGTTATTGGTCTGAGGATGCCAAACCATTTTGGGCAACAAAATAATAAACCATAAAAGTGGTAGCTAAAAAAAAAAACCTTTGAAAGCTTACTACTTTGAACTATTATGTTGATATTGAAGTTAATGGGAATAAAATTCATCATTTATTTAACTAACATGAACAAGTATCCATGTGTGTCCACGGCAAATATCATATCATTCTTATTTGTTAGGAAACTGGAGTTATGCTCTTGTTCCTAGCACAGGGAGAATGTAAAATGTGTGGAGAAGTTTACTGAGTAAATGAGAACATCTTTCTTGGATAAAAGAGTTTTGAATTGAATGAACAAGGACTCCTTGATAGATGTATATACAATTAAAACGAGCATAACTGGAGGCTCAGAAGCATGACCTAGCAACAGTGATGTGCTGGTAAATGGGCTCCCCAGGAAGTTTGGGAAGGAGTCATTGACACATAGTGATTGTTGCTTCTGTGATATAAGTTCTACCACCATGGCCAATTTCAAACTCTCAACCTGAGGTCACTAGTTGCAGTGTTAGGAAGAGGTGTGTAACTAATCTCTCACAAGCAGGTGCACTCCAGCTCCAGTCCACCAATTTTGCTTTTTAAAAAAAATTAACTAACTAGGTGAATTTGATCATTATTCTCCTAATGTCTTTTCTCCCATACTCTAAGTCAAGTGACTAGTTTGACCAAATTCAAATTATGTGCTAAGATTTGGAAAGATTGACATAATACAAAAAAACCCTACAGGTGAAAATCAACACATTTTAAATAGGCATATACCCCATTCTTAATCATTCTACTTTCTAATTTTATGGGCACAAAATAATGACCATAAAATAATAATTATAGACATCTTACAAGTAATCAAAGATTAACACATGAAAGTTAACATAGAAGAGCAAAGTTGTAAATTAATTGAACAGGAAAGATAATTCATGATTATTTAAATTAGACTGGAATAAACAGTGATAGAACATTCAATTTTGGGAGGATTTTTCCTAGCCTGTTTATACAGTAAAGGATGTTTTTAATAATAATTACCTATATTTGTGTTACTGTGCACAATTCATGTAATATTCTTAAATACATTTTCTCTTCTAAAGAACTGTTTCATTTTTGCTTTGCTAGAGTGGTATAAAAGGGTGTGAAACTATCAAATTTATTCTACATAGGAAACATGACCATGATTATACCAATTAAAAAAAAAGAAAAGCATTAGCCACCTCGCAAATATAGAAGTAAGAAAACGTTAGCATAGGATTCAGCAATACATTAATTTAATATAAAAATTACTTAGCATTAACTTAGAAATGTAGGGGGAGTTTAACATAACTATATTTATTAATATTAATGTAATAAAATAGGGTACAAAAGAAAAGTATTCGTTCTAGGATCCCATTGCCTTGATTTCTATCTTTGCTCTACCTTTTTGTCCAAAATTTATTTTTTCTCTCTCTTGTTTTCACTCAGCTTTGCTTTGGAAGTATATATTTGGATGCTGAGTAGGTCATGGGGCTTGTTTTGCAAATGGAAAGCAGGGACTAGATATGAGAAAGGTGGTGTTTGATGGTTGTGCCCTTAAGCAGACCATCCCTTCTTCAGATGTTGAGGTCAGTATCCCTTTTGTCTGGATCCTAAAGTGAGTCACATGTGGAAGAGATCTAAACCAAAGCTTAATCTTAGAGTCCAGCTAGACCAGGTTAACCCAACCCAAACCACATGAACTACAGCCAAGCTGCAAAGCAATAAGCATGACTTGACATAAGCCACTCATACATTTGAATGGTTTGTTGTACTGTGTTGTACATAATAGCCAGTTAATATTCTAGGCCTATGACCTTGGGCAAGTTATTTTACAGTTACACTCTGGCTTCATATTTCCTAAGAGGTAAAATAATACCACCCCTATAAGCTATTATAGGGAGGAATAAATAAAAAGACAAAGTATTTAGAGTCTTGTATTATCTAGCAAATATTTGATAAATGTTAATATTATTTCTAACGATGAAGTATCATTTCATGCTAAAACACATGATAACATTTCTAAAACCCTGTAGAATGTGCTACTTCTTCAACATGTTAATAATATATTTTAACGTGAACATCCAAAATTATGTTTTATATGAAGTTATGTACTATAAAATGGAGTATGTAGACCACTTATTCATTACATTCCATTTAGCATTTAATTCCCCCCAAATTATTGTGTCCCTAGGTGGTACTCCATGTTTTCCTTTAAATGAAAATAACTAATATGTAACCTATATTTTTTTCTTCTTTTCTTTGGTTGTTGAGAATCTTCAAATGAAATATTCCATTTACTCATAATAATCAAAATATCCCAATATACATTGCATCCATTTTTCTTCTATTAGAGTTTCTCTTAATGTTATGTGCCCTAATTATTTAATTAAGTTCTTAATATTTTTGATAATCTGATAGATAATTTTTAGAGGTTTCTGAAAAAAATTAATCCTGTATAAATGACAAAGATAACACATTGTAGTAGAAAAGAGTATTTTAAAAAAACTAAATTTTGCTTTTGATTTTATAGAAATACTATCACACAACCTGAGATACATTGCTTAACTCTCCTTGGCTTCTTTCTCTACTTATAACTTTACAATTATAGCAGTCCTTCTTTCTGACATCCAAATTTTTGAAAGGATCAAACATGATCATGAGTGTGAAAACACTCTGAAAAATGTAAACCAATCAAGTGTAAAAATATTGCTTAACTGAAATTGATACCAAAGTCTGCATTATTCAAATACTCCAAATTTTATTTCCCTACAGATATTTTTATTTCTAATTTAATTCCAGAATTTTGCTTCCCAAAGAGACAACAATATGTTTAATAATACAGGCAGCAAACAACTTTTAATTACATCTTTTCTCAAGGTGATTTAAAACCTCCCTAAGTCCCCAAACAACATAAAATGAACTGTAGTAATACTCTATAATCAATAGCTCATTTTTAGCAAGACAAAAAAAAAAAAAGTAAACTTTTCAAATCCCAGAATGCTGTCCCAGAGTTCAACTTATCCATTTAAGTTTCAAGTTGAAGGCAGATGTAAATTCTAGACAGTAAAACATTAATGGAGTTTCTTTGAATTACATGTGTCATTGAGACTGATACTTATTAATGTAGAATCATTCCAAAATCTGTTAGGTTAAAACACTGTTTGATCAACCTGAGTTTAAACTTACAAAATACTCATACTTTTATGACTCTTCAAAATTTCTGTGTACTAGGATTTACAAACTCAAATAAATGTAAATAAGGGCTGGAAGAATAAAAAGAACTAGAAGGGAGATGGGGAAGCTGAAAACCCAAAGAGTTAAATTGTAGAAAAGAAGTGGTAGGTCCTTAGCTCCTCCAAATGTTATTGACCACAAACACAAGTTCAAACATCTATTGCTTTTTCAAGAAAAGGCATCAGTATTGAATTTCATGTTAAACAATATGACTGTTACTGCTAAAACAAATTCTACTTATTTTTACTTCCCCAAGTAGTTCAAGCAAATCAACTGTAAAATCCCACCATTTCAACTTCTGTCCTCTATCATAGCAAGATATTATTTTTCCTCTATCACAGCAAGATATTATCTTTCCTCTAGCATAGCAAGATTATTATCTTTGTTTTCTTCTTTTCAATCACGTCCACTGATGAAAGCATTTGACCTGGCTGCAGGTTACCCCAGCCTCACCAAGAAACCCCTTGAAGCTAGCTGTGTCAGCCAGTACCAGCGCTGGACAGAAGGTGTGCTCCTTCTTGATCATGCATTCTTGTTCAAGTATACAGCAACAAAATGGATTAGCAGTCAGTCTTGCCTTTTGTTAATATCACTTTGTGAATGATTATTAGAGAAAAGCAGAAGTATATATGTTCTGAGATGGAAGAATATACCTCATTTGATGAGGAGGGCATCTCATTCCTTATTCTTTTAAATTTCTCAGCATGACCATTTCACAAAGAATGAGAAAGAGTTGTTGACCATCTTCATTCATTTACTGAATCCTATTTGTTAAGGGACTTCATGTGCTAATAATGTGTTCTGTATTGGGAATAGAGAAATGATTCAGTCACAAACTCTGTTCTCATATACCTTACCGCATCACAGAGGGAAAGTTGTGTATGTATCAACTTATAAATCTTTTTTTTAATTTCAGCTTGAATTTATTCTTTTTTTAAATTTACTTATTGATTCCTTGAACACAAATGGAGTACAGCTATTGTTTCTCTGGTTGTACACAAAGTAGAGTCACACCATCTGTGCATCAACTTATAAATCTTAACACCACATAGATGAAAAAAATGTACTGTGAGGTGATTTAATGGGGTACTCTTCTAGATCCCAGGACTAAGGAAGCTGACCTTTCGTCTTAGACCTGTAGAATGCATAGGAGTTAGTATATCAAAGAGTAAAATGTCCACAGGAGGATTTGACCTAAACAAATTGGTTACATTTTATCTTAACTGCTATATCATTCCTTCCCAACCCACATACACATACATATTTTTTTGAAACATTTGGGAGTCTGTTGAAGAAATTTGGCCCCTTTAACCCTGAAATGATTCTACTTATCACTCATTTTTGAAGAAATATTAAAAATGTCAATGCCAGTTAAGTTGTATTAGAAACCTCTCATTCATAATGGACTAGGGTTATTTTTCCAGTCAAAAGAGAATATTATCTTCTCTTTAGTTCAGTGTTTCTGAACGCTTGTAATTGTCCCATCATTCTTAATTTGGCAACATTTCTCAAGCAATCTCACTTTATCAGGTATTTCCAAGGTATCTTATTTATTTTCCTCTCATATTTTGCCAATGTTAAGGACTACATTACAATGTGATTCTTTTATACTTATGGTGAGTAAAATTATGACATCAGATAAGACAAATTCTACATTCTGACATGCTTCAAATTAAGATATTTGAGGTATTTATCTCTATTTTCCATATAAAATTGATTTCAAGTAAAATTAAGGTATGCATATGTAAATGTTTGATTCATTGCTTTTCTTATTATTTGGCTATCCAACTAGCTACTACTCCAAATAGAGGAGAACAAGTGGCCTTCAACCGTATAGCACCAAGAAAAAAATGTATTATTTTTATTATTTGTGCCTAAAGAGGATGGAGCAAATGCACTTGGATATCAACTAATCTTGGAATCTATAATTTTCAATGCTGTGATTAATTTAAAATAAGTTGCATCAGCTAATTCAACATTTCGGTGTTATATTTCAGCCTCCCAATTATATATTTAGCTAAAAATTTCTCTCTGATTTTGAGTTTTGAATATTTAAAAAGGTACCGTGTTTCTCATCTTTCTGTGAGGAGTAGGAGAAGGTGTAGGAAAAACGCTGCCTGTGGTCATTCTGCTGTGGGGGCTGAATTCAAGCTGACCACGTCAAATTTCTCCAGACTCCCTAACACAGTGACAAGACTTGGACTCTCCAAGAGGAGAATTACAGAGATGTGTTGAACATGTGCTCACATCTGACTCAGAATGCCAATATTCTTAGTTTATTCAAAATTAAATTTACTCAGAATTAAAGTATTCAGTATAATAATAAACCATGGATTTGAATCACTCTGAACTGTGGAAAAAGCTTTTTAAAGTGTGTATGATTTGGAGAAGAAAAATGAAAAGCATAGAGAATTAGCACTGGGCCATATTATAACAGGTATATTTAAAGGCAGAAATAATGAGTTTCTGTTATATGGTTTTAATGATATTTGTATTGCCCAACAATGGATTTGGCCTTTATAATTAAAAATAAAAAATAAAGTTCATTGGGATTTAACTCTGCCTTGGAATTAATATAGCTTAATTTCCTCTTACAATATTTTTCATAAAGCTAATATTTAATGTTCTCTACATTTGATTCTATTTTCTTATCCTTTAGTCTGTTTCTAATGTGAAGAAACTTTTTTTGCTTTATGACAGATGCTGTAGGTAAAAAGTTTGTTCATTAAAGAAATCATTGTATTTCATAAAGTTTCCTTTTTCACTGAGAAGATTGATTCATCTTAAATATGCACTTGAAAATTATCTTTCCTTTCAAGTTAAGGTCTATGGAAATGTGCTACAAGACAGTCCATAACAGAATTCTGACCAGTTGGAGTTATTCCAGCTAATATATTAAAAATGTTATAAACTGTTTTAAAGGCATATCTGTGTATTTGTCCCATGCCCGACAAGAGTAAATGCTGTATTATACTAAGCATTACCCTTCCTTCCCTATACTTATGTATTTTTCTCATGGTATTCATGCTATGGGTGCATGGACACATCATTTCTCATAAGTCCTCATGGAACCTCTGTCCTTTGAACCATCTTACAAGCAATGAGCAGGCCCAGTTCAATACTCATGTTCTCCTATAAACGTATCTACACAAATACCCACGATCAGCTTCAGATATTCAAATCACATCACACTGATGTACATTTTGAAAAAATTCATAAAATCAAAGCTTGTTGTAATACATAGGTGTAATTTCCTTAAGGAGTTTGATTTGACATGTGAGAGAAATTTTAGTAGGAAGAATTGATGCAGAGACTGAGAGATAATTACAGTGGTTGAAACTGATTGAGCTCCTACTTCAAGGCTTTCGACAAGCTCTTCCTAAGTATATTGTGTTACTTCTCTCTCTCTCTCTCTCTCTCTCTCACACACACACACACACACACACGAGATTTAATATATGTAATTTAAATTTTTAAATATTGCATTTTGTTGGAACACACATATATATTTGATTACAAAAACAGGCACATTTCAGCAGTATTAGAATTAAACCCATTATGTTACAATCTAATTCTTTCATTAAGTGAGGCTGTTTCTCTTCAAAGAAAAAAACATTTTTATTAGTAAATGTCCTAATCTGCTGTTAAAACTTCAAAAATGTTGAGTTATTTTGAGTAAACAAGGTTCTTCAAGATCTTTTATCTACTCATTAGACAAAAGACTTGAAATGGATCAACTTAATGGGTTGTCTGATGTCAAGTAGACTTCAAGCAGTTCAAGTGAATATAATAACATTAACATAATTACACAAAGAAAATGATAAAACACAAAACCCCACTCTCCTACTAATGTAGTTTTCCTAAAATAAAGTAAATTTTAAAAGAAAAATAGTATGAAATATCACCAACTAGTTTGTTTCTTACCACTAGGAAGTTTTGCAGTAGAAAATATTTAAAGCTATTTGTATTAATAATTGGCACAGCATTTGAAAGGTATTGAATAGAAATATCTATAACCTGATTTCTGTGTGGAGGTTTATGACTGATTCTTATATCTGTTTCCATTTAGAATCACCTACAGACATTTTATAAATTGTCATTTCCAAAATCCCATGGCCAATGGAGAGAGAATCCCTGGGAGTGGAGCCCAATCAAAGATATGTAAAACATTTCCAGATGAGATGAAAGTTTAGGAACCACCAATCAACCAAAACAAACTGCTGTCTGGGGAAGATGTAAACTACTAGGAAACAAGAATGTTAGTCTGTTTTGTAAAGTAATTCCTCCAAATAGAAATTGGAGAATTTCTCCCAAAAGGGTCCAACAACTACTCTCTGCAGTACAATATCGAATCAAGTATTTTCCTACTCTTTCCATTAATACCTTCTTTAGCAAGCATTTAGTTTGAGAAGAGTTGTTGGTTAAAATAGGAAAAGAAAGGATAAAGCAAAATATCAAAGTAGTTGGGTATTTCATCCAAGCATTAGACATGAGATCACAAATAAAATTGCCTTGAGATGACAAACTTCTCATGTCATAGGATGAGTAAAAAGTGCCAAGTTAGCAGTCAGAAGATGAGTCCTACCATCTCTGAATCGCTTTGCTTGGGTAGATTATAATTCCTAGAATTCATTTCATTGTTTATTTCTGCATTCTTTATTGTGATTTATTTAAAAACCAAAGAATCTTAAAGATTATAAAGCACTATAGAAAATGAGGTATAATCATTATTATCAAAAAATCTCTATCAGAGCCACAAGTAATTTAAGGAAGATCTGACAAGATTCCTGATAAGGAGGTAAATGAGCTGGGCTTGGTGCACAAGTCTGTAACCCCAGGCATTTGATTTGGCAACCTGAGGCAGGAGGATAACAAGTTCAAAGCCAGCCTCAATAAGTGAGATCCTCAGAAACTTAGCAAGACCCTGTCAAAAACAAACAAACAAAAAATTGTAGGAAATGAGCAATCTCTAGTACATAAGCACACACATGCACACACACACACCCACCCTCAAAGAAAGAGAATTATATGAGTGTAGGTCTGATCAATGTTGGTGCTGTTTGCAGCTATATTCTCAGTATATAATAAGAGTCTGGCACCTAACAAGAACTTCACATGAATGAGGTTATGGAGTTATTGGTATCCTCATGCTTTGGTGCTGAGATTGTAAGATGGTACATCCACTTTGGAAAACAATTTGGCATTCCCTAAAAACATAAAATAAAAGTTATATAACTCAGAAATTCCACTCTTGGGGATATGCCCCAAATAAAGAAAAACATATGTCTACATGAACACTTGTTAACCATTTCATAGAAGCATAAATATAAGAGCAAAACAGTGAAATTACCTAAATGTTAATCAAATGATTAATGACTATGATAAATAAAATGTACCTAGAGTGGGATTCATACAATAGAACATCATTTGGCCAATAACAGGAATGATGTGTTGATACATACTATATGAATGAACCTTGAAAATATTATGCTAAGTCAGTCAAAGTGTCTAGAATAGGCAAATCTTAGTCACAGGAAGTAGACTAGTAAATGGCCTAGGTGCCAAGTAGGGAAGGAATGTGTTACTGCTAACAGGACATATTACTGCCTTTGTGAGTGTTATAAATGTTCTAAAATTTGATTTGGTGATGATTATGCCACTCTGAAAATACACTAAAAGCCATTGGCTTATGAACTTTATGTGGGTGCATTGCTTGGTACATGAAGTACTTCAATAAATCTTTTTTTTTTTTAATAAACTTAATGTGTGGTATCAGATTGACTGCAGATTGACAGTTACAGTTTGGATAAGGTGTGAGTGTGTCCCCCAGAAGTGTAAATGTTTGGAGTTTGGTTTTCAGATGGTGGCATTGAGATGGTAAAATTTTTATAGAGAGGCCCCATAGCTCAGGGGGGCTCCATCCCTTGGAATGGGTTTATTGTATTGTAGTGGATTAGTTCTCATGAAAGCAGATTGTTAAAAGAAAGAGACCATGCCCTTTTATTTTCTTTCTTCTTCTCTGGTCATGTGACTTCTCTCTTCTGCACTTGACAACAACCATGTTGTTATGTAGCTAGGAGACCCACACCAGAGACCAAACCAATGGGACCAGGTATCTTGGACTTTCAATCTCCAAAACTATCAGCTAAATAAACCTCTTTTCTTTGTACATTACCCAGCATTAGTTATTTTGTTAAATCAACACAAAATGGCTTAGATGTTGTCTGATTTTTACATGCAAAGAGAATGATGAGGACTTGGCCTGGAAAATGCAAATCCATGCAGGAAATCTCCTTGGAGATAAAGCCTGTGTGTCCAGAATTTTCAGATAGATGAGGGGCACTTTACCACTCAAAATGCCATCACAATTAGGTAAGGATCAAGACAGTGGTTACTATGAAATCAGTAAAGAGAAACATATTATCCATCTTGTAAAAGTTTCTTAAAGTGACTACAATCAATAGCAATTAAAAATTTTTGTTTAATATTTGGATTTATGTATGAAATACACTTGCTTCTCTCAGGAAAAATACATTGAATGAGAAATGCTTCCATTTATCTTTTAATTCAATTCTGCTCTAGTTAGAGTTCTCCCACCCACAGAAGGGAACAGGTTAATTTTTGGAGGAAGAAATGGTTTTACTTCAAAGAGCCAGCCAAGCTGTAATTCACAAGCATTTTATATGTATATATACATTTACGGTAGCCAGAACAGTGGATTCTCCTTTGACTAAAAACTCTGAGAAAAGCCCTTGAAATTCTTTTGTAACTTGAATTCCTGAATGAAATGATTTCATCTTCCAGTGTTCAGTTTTCTCTTCCTTCTCTGCCAGTCTTCTCTGCCATCTACAAGATGACCTTCTTTATGGAGGTGTATGATATGAACAAAATAGTGGAGTATGTGAAAACTAACACTTGTATTTCAGAAAAAGAAATAGTGGAAATATTCTGCCTAACCAACCTCCATTTTGACTGAGTTTGAGTGTGGAAATAAACGTATGTTGAGATTCCTCTGCTTGGTATAGCGTTCTAAGAAATGCCCATGACACAGGGCATAGAGCGCAGAGTCCCGATATCAGCTTCCTGTTAGGACATCCTATTAGACTCCTCTCACATTCTTCCTCCTCACCATATCTAGACAATCATAGTCCTGTGTCTTCTGCATAGATCCCCAACTTCCTCATTGACACTGCCGTGTTAAATCTAGCATTGTGCTAAATTAGAGCAGCATTCTCTAGGTTTTGATTTGTTGTGTTTTATGTCAACAAGTTAGAAAAAAGTCTATAAAATGGAATAACACATTATATAACTTCAGGCCAACTTACTACAACAACTAATCGACCACCCCTCTCCCCACCATCTCCCAATAACACAGTCACAAAAGAAAAGTATTTCTTGTTCACCTGAACAGAACGCCCATCAGCATGGCAGCCCAAGGCCGTCTGGAAGAGGTTCTGCCATCTTCTTGAAGTGGTCACCAAAGGTAACCTCAAATCCCCACTGATCCTGGGAAAAGTGGACAGAATGCAGGATTTCACATGCTTGTGGATCAGGCCTGAGAGTGTGGCTCATCATCTAGGTTCACACTCCTGTGGCTAAAATAAGTCACTTAAGTACATGTACATGCTCGTTAGTGTACACTCTTGGTGAAGAGTATACTCTAGATTTTGATGAAGGGCTACACATTTGTGTCACTTGACGAAATTCCTTCTATAAATTGAGATTATTATAAACAGTGCTGAGTTCAAACAGATGTGAGCAGTGAGAGAGGTGGATGAAGGGACACTTGAGAGTTCTCATATATCAGCATTTCTAGGGTGACTGAATTAGCCCCCATGGCAGAACCTATGCCCATCGGTTGTACTAACTGGGGTATAAATGAGGGTGTTCCTCTGTGAGAAGGGACCGCCTTCTCACACTGGGTCTGAGAAATCAAAATAGCTTTGGTTAGTATAGCTAAACAGAGGATAGCTTCTGAGAGGTGCCATTTTTCTAAGAAACATTCACTGACTGTATCAGTAGGAGTCCACAAAAACTGCAAAGAAGCACGAGTTGTGCTGGGCCTTCCTGCTTTTTCACAGATTTGTCTTGTTAATAGAAGATCCAATAAAATGCAACACAATTTATATGAGTTTTTAAAAACAGAATAAAAACAACATCCATACAAAGTTCCTAATAAATTTACGACAAGTAGCAGCAAAACTTAACAAACAAATGAACCTCAAAGAAAAATTCTATTTCAAGTCAATGAAAGCTGTAACACAGCATTTGGAATAAGATAATATCAAGAAACATCAAGGTGATATTTAAGTTCATTTAAACGTAAAAGAGTAAATATTAAGAGAGTTAATTCTATTGTGTAAACTTGAAGAGAACATAAGTAATTTGTTGTTTTTCTTTTTGCTCATAGGAAAGAGCCATTAAAATGTTTCTAAAACTGATGTGGATTTTATAGAAGTATATATATAAAGGTAACGGCTGTAATAAAAGTATGCTTCTAAATATAAGAACTGTAATTATAAAACACACAGAAGTAGTGGTATTCATAACAGGCATGCAAATTCAAACTGCTTTTAATTTCATGAAATAATAAATGAGAAAAAATACTAAACAGAATGCTCTGTCATGAACCTATTGGAAAATAGGCCTTCTTCTACATCTTTTCTGGTCATACAAAAATGTTATAAATATTAGGGAGAAAAATCTATTGTCTAATGTCTGTTAATGCTACAAATAAATTCACTTATCATCAAAAGATCCAATTTCTAGTAGTATATCCTATTGCTCTAATTTCATGCATACAAAATAAGTGCATAACAATGATAGTTATAGTAATGATCATAGTAATAGAGGATTGGGGAAAATACCCATCTACTAAGGGACAAGTTACATAAATAAACATGAAAAAAAATGTGTAAACTATTCTACACATTTAAAAAGATCCATAAAATTTTGTCAATTTTTTAAAAAAGAAGAAAAATAACTATGAGAAATGGATAAAAAACTGAGAAAATGGAGAAATCTATGACAGGAAGATATTTTTAAAAGTTTTTCCCCCCATTTGAATGAAAACTTGTTGAATACATTATCCATTCAATTACTGACATTTATTTATCAGCCTCATATAGGAAGCATACGCGAGTGACTAATATATGCCTTGAATACAGCAATGAGTCAGACAGACAAGTCCCTGGTTCTCACAGTGCCCACTGTATAATACATTATAATGACATGTAATAGCAGGGATCATTTTGATATCATCAGACATACATGGAATATAATCTGCTCCGTTTTAGTCCCCTGGCCTTTCTCTTTCCCTCCTCTGCTCCCTCCTTGTTTCCCTTCCTCTTACAATCATTATATGTTCTTGTTGCATGATTCCCTTAATCAGTATGAAGTGATCTTGTCTCTTTTGATTAATTTTGACTTAAAGTCCACTTTCTCAGGTAGGACAGTAGCTGTTCCTGCTTGCTTTTGATCTCTATTTACTTGATATATCTTTTTTCATCTTTTCACCTTCATTCTGTTGATATCTTTACCTGTCAGGTGAATCTATTGTAAACAACATAGGGTTGGGTCTTGTTTTGTAATTCATTCTTCAGTTGACGTGGTTTCATTGGGGAGTTTAAACACTTTACTTTCAGTATTGGTATACGGAGATGATTTTTATTTCTTGCCATTTTGATTTATTTCTTTTTTTTATGCTTTTAAATCTTTTTTTTATTTACTTATTGACTCATTGAACACAAATGGAGTACAGCTATTGTTTCACTGGTTGTACAC
>JAJEJO010001772.1:451683-491228 GCA_020662805.1 Glaucomys volans
GCATTATGCATCATCATTCATTTATCAGAGAGACCATTCGGCCTTTGGATTTTGGGGATTGGCTGATCTCACTTAGCATAACAGTCTCCAACATCATCCATTTACCTACAAATGCCATAATTTTATTCTTCTTTATGGCTGAGTAATATTCCATTGTGTATATATACCACAGTTTCTTTATCCATTCATCTACTGAAGGGCATCTAGGTTGATTCCATAATCTAGCTATTGTGAATTGAGCAGCTATGAACATTGATGTGGCTGCATCACTGTAGTAATCTGATTTTAATGCTTAATTCAGACTTGATTGTCCTTTAATTGATTATTCTTCTGAGATTCATCTATACTCTCATTCTGATATTTATTTTTCATTCTTCTGCATAACATATTTCAATGAGTATGTTTTGTAGTGCTGACTTCGTGGTTGTGAATTCTTTACATTTTTGCATATCCAGGAAATTTTTTATTTATTTTCATCTTCAGTTCTGAAGGATAGTTTTGTGGGATAGAGCAATCTCAGTCAGTACTCATTATCTTTTAGAACTTGGTTTTTATAACTCCAAGCTTTTCTGGATTTTAGGGTCTAGGATGAGAAATCAGAAGAAACTCTAATTATTATATCTCTAAATGTGATCTGATGATTTTCTTTTACATTCTTTAGAATTCTATCCTTGTTCTGTATATGAGTCATTTTCATTATAATGTGTTTTGAAAAGGATCTTCTTCGATCTTGTATATTTTAGGGTTCTAAATGCCTCTAGTAGTTGGATTTTCACTTCATTCCTAAGTTTTGGAAAATTTTCTGTTATTATTTTCATTGAAAGGTTATACATTTCTTTAATTTTAATTTTGTTGCCAACTTCTATGCCAATGATACTTAGATTTGTTCTCTTACAGTTATCCCATATGTCCTGAATAATCTGATCATGGTCTCTTAACATTTTAATTGACAATTTTATTTTCAAGAATGTATACCTTTTTCTAGAAGCCTGGGATCCTGTCTTCAAAGTGATCTAATTTATTGGGGGGAATTTCAACTGAATTTTTAATTTGATTTTTTGAGTCTTTCATTTCTAGGATTTCTGTTTCTTTCTTTTTCAGAATTTCTATTTCTTTACTGAAAGGTTATTTCATTTCCTGTATGCTATTTCTTACTTCATTCCTTAGATCTTGTTTTAGTTTTTTGAACATTTTAATTATAAACTTTTTAAATTCCTTTTTTTTTCTTTTTTTGGCATTTGTAAGCAAAAATAGCCAAAAATGGGAGCATACCTCAGATCAGCAAGCTGTCTTTATTAAGCAGTAGTGGAATGGCACATTTTCAGAGGAGAAAATGGCAGCTGGTTCAAAGAGTTGTCTGTTTCTTATAGGTTTTAATGAGAGTTAATCATAGTAGAATGTTTACTCTGAATTAATCATTAGGGACTTGGGATATGCCTGCTGGGCAGTCAAGAAACTAGTTGTTCAGGTTGAAAATCCAACTCAGGAAAAGAGCTGTAAAAACTTGAAACTCATTGTTACTGGATCAAAATCCAGAACCCAGGGCCCTTTGCCTTCCCCTCCTCCCCTCCCAGATCACACTGTCCTCCTTTTCTCCCAGTTTCTGTCATTCCCCTTTTTTGGGGGATGTTATTTTTCATATTCTTCAGCATTTCCTTCACTATAGTTAAAGGGGGTGTGGTGAGCTACTTAGGGTGGCTTATTCACTTGTTTTCATAATGTTAGTATTTCTATACATCTTCTGGGATAATTTTCTTTTATGTAAGGGATTTTTATTGATCTGCTTTCTCTTCTGTATATGTCCTGAGTTGGGTAAGTCTTAGTTTAAATAATTTCACTCAATATGATCTTGGTATCATGTCTATTCTCTAACACCACCTTGAGAGGAGTTACTAATTCCTAGTAATTACAGCCATTTCAGAACAATGTGTCATAATAAGAAATCAAAATAAATAAATGAAGAAGGAGGAGGAGAAAAAATAGGAAAACTTACTAAGAATATTCTCCAGTAGTCCACTGATTTGAGTGATAAGCTTTTCAAACTTGCTAGGGGAGTCTGTATGCAGTTTCATTGCAGAATTTTGCTCCCTTCTTGGCTGGCTGGCTCTGACTCTTCTCTCTTTCAGTAAGTTTCAGACCACATGCTGACGGAAGGAGAGTGGAATGTGTCACCCTATTCTCCAAGATCTTTCTAGGCTTGGAAGAGATGACTCAAAGAGCAGCAGATTTTGTCTGAGCTTAATTCACTTCACCCCCACCTACTGCGTCAATTAGACTCTTTATGCTAAAATTCAAGCTTCTTGTTTCAGGTGAAAGAGTTATTTTTTCTCTGCATTGTAGCCTTGGTTTGCTGGTGCTGAATTGCCGTTTGATTTTTTCTGGGGGAGCTGCTCTGATAGTTTGACTTTCCATTCCCCAAAGGAATAAACTACATAGATTAAAAATATGTGAAATATATAGTTCATTAATAGTAAAGAAGTTGAGATATGAGGGCAAAAGGAAGGTTGGAATATTTAAAATTTGAGAAGAGAGAAAGTGGAAGTGAGGTAGCTTGTGTAGGCCCTGAAGGAGGAAATTAAGAAGTAAAAGGAAGAATGAAAGATATTTTACTATTACAGGGAGAGGTGAAGAGAGAACAATAAAGCAAGTAAACAAGTAGAGCAGAACAACACACCCCCAGCATCAAACAACAAAGAAAATAATAACTCCAATAGCAAACAAAAATCAATACCTTTTACAAAAACAGAAGAGTAAAAAGTTAATAAAAAGGAAAGAAATGATAAAATGGGGAAAAAACAGAAACCTGTGTGCATATATATGTACATAAACCAATAAGCCAATATTGCCAGAACAATTAAAAAACAATGATGAAAAAGAAGAATTTTTAATTAAAAATGCTTGAAGTTTTCCACTGAGATAACTGAAGTTGAGTACTTACATCTTATTCCATAGTACCCTTCTGTCTCCTACTTCTTGGGGTATGCACTTTTACTCTGCTCACCAACACCGGGCAGAGGCAGGGAAGATGGAACTGGAAGTACCCTCTATTGGGATTTTGTCAGGATGTCTTAGATCTCTGTTCTTACTGATTGGAGGCAGTGCCGAGATCTGTTGAGAAGTTTTACCTGTGGGGTTGAGCCCTGACCAGAACTTTGGACCTCTGGGGTATCTATTCCAGAATGATTGAATACTTCCACCCCTAAGGCTGAGTAGATGTATTGCTGCTGGGCATCTGAGTTTCTAGGGTCTCCCCAGAGTTTTACTCATAGGGTGGCAAGACAGATTTCTCTGGGAGGATGGTGCCCAGCAGGTTTTCTGTAATACCACCACCACCAAATATGAATTTCCAAGTCTCTTTCATGGAATGTATCCTGCCCACCTGATCCTTTCCAGCCTGTTGTTCCTGGCACAGAGCAAGAGTGTTGTTGGGTTGCACTCTCTTGTCCTCAGTGCAATCACGTCTGCATGTTCCATTTCCCCAATTGGGTTCCACTGGTTATTCGTGCCACACGGCTCAAAGAGAGGACAGATTGTACTCTCCCTGTACCTCTGTCTTGAATTCCCCTGTATTCACTATGTTTTCTGAATCTTCTGAGACTGTGATTTACAAGATGTGCTTTAGGTTATGAAGTGAGGACCACCTGAGAGAGAATGGAAGTGTTCGCTAAGACTCTTGAGTTCCCACAGGAATAAAATTCAGCATCACCTCCGCGAGTTGGATCTCCACCTCATTTCTTCACTAGAAATTGAAAAACACAGAGTACATTTTAAACCATAGTTGACAGTGCAGTTTTTGTATCAGCTGGGTACTGGCTGCCTTCCACAGGTGTTTGTGTGCCAAAATTGTCCTCTCTGTTTCTCTGTGCCATTGAGTGACACTGCACCACTGCTGCTGTTAGGCTTGGGTGTGCATCCTTATGTCCTCCATTCACCATGCCAGAATCTCTGGGCTTCTCCAAATCTCTGACACACAGATATTGATCTGCAATGGTTTTCTTCAGACCCTACCTCACTATGAAGTCATATTTATGGCTCAAATTTCAAACAGCAGAGCCAGTTGGAAGTGCCTCTTCCTCTATTCCATCATCTGGCAATCTTCGAAATTTGTTTTCTTAAGAAAAAAGAGTACAGTAGTCCTTGTGTATGCTATTAGGAGGTTAAATATACTTGTGAGGAAATTTTGCAGAGGAAATGATTATCAGATACCAATTAAATATGTGAATATATATCCACATATATTATATATATTTATATAAACACATTATATACATATATGTGTATATATAAAATAAGTGTTGTTTTACATATAGATGTAAAATATACATATGCGTGTGTGTGTGTGTGTGTGTGTGTGTGTGTGTGTTTATATAGATTTGAAGCCTCAAATCCTAGAGAAAGTTTCACATGCAGGTTTGACCTTAATTAAGTCAATGTTTGATACATTTTTGAAAGCAGCAATTTCAAGACAATTACTATACTCGACTCCACTTTCAGGTTCTGCTGGAAAATGTCCTGTAAGATGGAGTCATCCTTAGTGGAAAAAATTAAATTAATTCATTATTCAGAGAAATCTTCAGATTTTATGAAAAAAGGAAACATCTTGTTTGCCATTAAAGAGAAATACAAAAGATCAAAAATTGATATATTTTTGTTTTGACTATAATATATATCTTAAAATAATTATACAGAGAATGATCCTAAATGAAGAAAATCAGATTAGTAATAAAGTGAAAAACTGACTCAGAAGCCGCTCAAATACGAAATAGAACTTTTCCAGTACTTTGATTTTTATAGTGGATCTCACTCTCCTGTAATCATTCTGCTTCTTAAAATAAGCATTATTACTTTTGCCTAGATGTATATTATATAAATTGAATCTCACTGCATTATTCTTCTTTCACTCACAATTGTATTTATTGATTTAATTTATTCAATTTGATGTGTTAGCTATAGATGTTTCATTTCTAATACTGTATAGTGTTCCATTATATATACATAAGTAAACCTCAATCTTTTGCTCTGTAATAGATGAATATAATTTTTCATAGATGTTCTATTTTGAGTAATGCCTATAGGAAATATTTTATATACTTAGGAATGGAATGATGGATCCTAGGTTATGTTATATCTTCAATGATGATTTCTTTACTATCTATTTTCTCTTATAGTAATTTCTCCTCTCCAGCTTTATTTAATGTTTACCTTATAAAGTTTATATTTTATGCTCAATGGACAAATCATTCAATAACAATGACCAAGAAAACTGAGATTACACATCATCAAAAGACCTATCCTAAAAGGAAACCAAGGGGAAAAAGAATTTGAGTCTAAATTATAACCACAGAAATAGGGGAAGGAGAAAAAGAGCTTCTGAAAAAGAGCACAGAAATGAGTGTTTAAGAAAAAAATGCAGGTATTGATTCATGAGGTTAAGATTTAAGTAGAATTAAATTATAGATAGAATTAAAAACATAAAAACAACAATGCAAAATACAGAAAATATGGAGGTTACAATGTCTAAGTCCCCGTTATTATCAGAGGAATATAAGGAAAAACAATGCATACTAGACCTTAATATGCTCGTGATACTTATCCAAGTCTCCAGGATGCTGATACACACAAAATATCACACTCTATGATGATCAATGTTCTGTATTTCACTGCGATTGGATATGCTATCCAATAACTTAGCACAACAAGCATTCCCAATGTGGTTTCTGCTAGGCATGGTGGCTCGCACCTGTATCTCCAGTGACTTGGAAGGCTGAGACAGAAGAATCCTAAATTCGAGGCCATCTTCAGGAGTTTAGAAAAACCCTATCTCAAAATAAAAAATAAAAGAACTAGAAATGTGGTTCAGTGATAATCTCAGCTAAGTTCAATATCAAGATTTTTTTAAAAAAAGAACAAAAAGAGAAAAAAGGAAAAGAATTGTGGTTTTTGTGACTAGCTGTATTTTAAATTTTATCAAATTTAAATGTAATCACACACTTGTAACTAGCGGCCATCACATTGGACACCAAGCTCTTGGGAAATCATTGAAACAAAAGAGCAAATTAACTAATAGCTAATAAAGAAAAAAATGATCCAGGACAAGTATATGATTAATGCAAAAAACATAGGAAAGCAGAAAGAAGAGAATACAAAGCAAACACAAATATATAAATAGTTACTTAAAAAATAGAGTAATTCTCCAGATAAAAGACTAAAACTGTGAGAGCATGTGAGAAAATAAGAATCAACTATGTAACTGTATTTTATTTTAATAGACAATAGGTAAGTAAGTAGGTAGGTAGGTAGGTAGGTAGGTAGGTAGAGGATGGATTGATAGATTGAATGAGATTGGGAAAAGATAAGCCATCAAAGCTTGAACCACAAATAAATTTGATGCAACAATCTTAATATATAACATGAAAAACTTTAAAACAGACACATTTCTATGGTTAAAGAGAATCATCGGAGTATATCATGAACATATAGGTTGTTTCCTTCTGTGCAATCATTAATGTTGCTTAAACATAAACAAAGCAAGAGAGGGAAAGAGAGAGGGAGAAGAATAAAAAAATGAAAGAAATTCACAAAGTTGAGGAATTTAACATACGCATTCCACAATGATCATCTGGCTGATCTCCCAGATGAGGTAGTGGTTGCCAGCTCTCTCCAATTAAAACTTACCCATTTTTCCTCTTTCCTTATTGCACCACCTTCAATTTAGGTTTTATATAGTTTGCTTTTCAGCACTTTCTCACTCCCTACAATTGCAAGATATTCCAGGCACAACTTGTATATTCTCTCTTTGCCCTAGAACCAGTCATTTTTCCAAGAATCCTTGATTCCTTTTATTGGAGATTGATATTAGACAGCAGTATCTTGTACTAGATATGATTTAATTTTTTTCACTGTGTAGTCGCACATTTCTTTTTTTATTTATTTAAGGGTATTAAGTAGAAATATAATAATCTTCAAATCTGAGTCTGATAACTCCAATTACTGAATTCTACCTGGATTTATTTTTATTCACTATTGTTTCACTGTTGTTCTATCCCAAGACACATTTTCTATTTCTGAAAGTTGATCATTAACTTTGGAACTTTATTGAAAATGAATCTTTTTCAGAGAAAATTGTGTTTGCTTCTGCCAGTTACCTGCAGGCTCCACCACCTTGGCATTGCTTTAAATTAAAATATCCTTTGGAGGTTTCTATGACAATAGAAGTTTGAATTTTCATTGCAAAGGCATGGGACGCCTATGGTTATAAATTCTCAGTGGAAATATGTAACTTTTCTTTCACCTCCTGTGCCAACTTTGAGGCAGGAAAGTCTCTTTGTGATGCACTCTTCACAGCAGGATTTCTTTCTTTATCACTCCTTACAATGCAGGTGTCGCCTTTGAATTTTCTATGAAATTCTATACATTGATTGCATCTAAGGTTTTGTCTTCTAGCTACAAACCCTAAACTCAGGGCAGAAATTCTTTGACTCAAGCTTTGACAGAAACTTTCAGTAGCAAAGGCATCCTTGGCATTAGCTATCTCATAAAATGTATAGTTTCATCTTTGATTCTGAATGCCATGCGGGTTCAGGGAGGATACATTTCTACTACTTTCTCCATTACCTACAGTATTAGTTGTTTGGGCTGTGGCATTCAGTTTTCTTACCATGCCCGATGATCAAAAATTATTAAATAAATAGGTGTTATATGTCCTCTCACGTTTTAAACAATGAACAACTGTTTATTCTTGGGGAAAAAAATAATTATTGGCACACAAAAGGAACTTTTGATCCTTAGAGTACCTAAAATGTACAAAATTTTAAGCTTTGGGAGTCTGTGTTATTAATACCAAAAGACAAGTTTTGGATTTGAGGAAGAATATAAACTTTAACTGTACATTTCTTACTTTCCATAAGGTATATTATGAGTGTAGGAGATTAAGACTGAAATGATGACAAATGATCTATTCCTCAAGAGTTCCACAATGTGTAACAACCCCAGTGTTCTTCTCCTCCAAAAGAACTCACAAGTAGAAGACAAATTGGCAAGGACCCCTGAGATGTCATGTACAGTTCAAGGATTTCCATAAATCAGGAAATATACTGAATTCTCAAAGAATCCATATTTTTCCATGACAGAAATGAAACAAATACAGTAAGATACTCTATCCCCTCTTTTCCAGTAGAGAAGACAGTATATGTAACTGTTTTCTCTTCTTCCTTAGTAAAAAGAATAGGCAATTTTTTTCTGCTACATCAAAATATTTAAAATTTTTTCTTAAGGCTGCCTCTGGCTTATGGCCTATTATTTCTAGTAGTAAAACATTTGGAATACATTTCTTTCATTATTTTTGGATAATGAAAATAAAACTGTAAAAGGATTCTTGAAAAAAAATTGTGCAATGATTTTTTAAAGGGCAATTTGCAACCAAGAAAGCAACAAATTATCAAGGTCATAAAACCTTTTCTTGTGAACCAAATTAATAATAGCAATATACATCTGATTTTACAAATCTCAACACCCAGAAATTCATAGAGTTTATTTTAATAAAAATTCATTATAAAGCTTCTAACATTTTATTTGGCAAACATTTTATTTGCTCTTTTCCCATGAATTTCATTAAATATTATTCCCACACTTAATTTTAATCACAGAATCAATGAGATGTGGAATCTAAAGCGGCTTTTGAAGGAAAATGTTGTCCATAATATAAGAATGCACATCATGGAAACATTTTTTTCTTCACCCATTCAATTTTCTTGCCATACACATATCTATTTATCCTCTGTGTTGTGTTTCCTCACAATGTAAAGATACAAACTAAGGTCTGCTAAACGACATCTGCTTAGCATCTATCAAGTGACTTCTACATAGGAAGAGTTATAACAAAGTCCCTATTATGAAAATAATATAGAATATGCAGTCTAGTATTACCAAACTTACATCATGGCTCTTTGGTCTCATCCAGATGGTTTTTGTTGTCACAACAATGACTGGTGAAACTTAATAGGACTGTGGTGAGAGTCATGTAAAGCAATATGTGTACCTAGGATTATTCTTATTACAGATATTCAAGTTCTTATTGAATATTGAACTTACTTTTCTTCCATCTCTGTCTTTTTCTTTACCTTACCACAAGGGAAAGAAATAACATTATTGTGACTCATACAGGCCCTTTGAATTGCCCAGAGTTAGAAACACCTTGCTAATGGTTGACATATGTAGTATGGCCTCCTCACAAGGTGTTATATACCATTTGACAGTGATTTGTATTCTATCATCTGTGCTTCTCTTGTTGACTTGTGGGTACATTTTGAGTGGACTATTTTAGAATCTCCATTTATTTCAGTTCACACTACTTCACTCTTGTGCATAGAACCTTAGGAAACAAGTACAATTGTGTCATTTTTATGATGGATCAAGGAAGAAAAAGACTGAAAAAGACAGAAGGGATTTTTTTTCCATATATTTAGGCTGGAAACTTTCTAACTTTTAAGATACAGAATATCAGTCAAAAAAATTGGGGAGGGCTATTATTTTAAATAATATTGAGATTGAAAAGTGGTATTGTTTTTCTAAAGGTCCCAGTATTAGCATTTGGCAGCACTTTTGAATATCATCCTATTATGTTTCAGGACTAGTTTATTTATATATCCCTGGAGAAGCTTATCTCTAGGCATATCTCAGTTTATAATGAAAATCAATTTTAATGCATAGGAATTTGATTTGTAGACAACTGTTATGAAGCATATACATTCAAAAAATAAAATATACTTCTGTTTCAGATTCAAGAATTATCCAAACAGAAAAAACGAAATACACATTTTTATAATCTGTCATCTAATTATTTTTCAAAATATTCCAAGAGGGAAAATAAAGTGATTATTCAAAGCTGAGATAAGTAATTGGATAAATGCTTATACATAGTAAGCTAATGAAGCTTTAAGTTAACTGGGTACTCCAATTTAAAGCACTATTCAGTCTAGTGTGTTCCTTAATCACAACATGCAATAGTGATGTATCATTAAATATTAAGGGCCTAGCAAGCGCACATTTCTTTTTGATAAGGAGGTCTAAGGCCTCTTCTTGAAGTCCATCACTCTTACTGGCTATAAAACTTCCAAGGCAGGAATAGGTTCATGAGCCAAAATACATATAAGGATAGGGTGAGCATAAAGAAGGTCTTCTCTTTGAAGCCTTGTTTAAGATATATCCTAATAGCAGTTCTCAGTATGAGTGTTAAAAATTAATGTGTTTAAAGAGAATGTGAAAAATACATCAGCTAGAAGAAATGTATCCCTAAGAAATGTATCCCAAATTTAAGGGTTGGAAAGTTCCATCAAGACCACCAGAATATAACTTGTGTTTTATAAGACAAATTTTGGTAAGAAAATTCTATGTACTTCTGCTTTAGTCAGCTTTTGTGTACATATGACCAACATGATTGACAAGAACAACTTAAGGAAGGAAAAGTTTATTGAGGGCTCAAGGTTTCAGAGCTTTCAGTGCATAGATACTTAACTCCATTGTTCTGGGCCCAAGATGAGATAGCACATCATGGTGGAAGGGTCCAGTGGAGGAAAGCTTTTCAATTCAAGAAGTAGAGAGAAAGAAGAAGGGAAGGGTCCATAAGGAAGATGCACCCTGACAGGGCAAACTCAGTGACCCACCTCTTCCAGCCAAGTCCCAGTTCCCTATAGGTACAACCCAGTCAATCAGTCCATTCAAACTAGTCAGGGCTTATTAGGTTACAGTTCTTATAATCTAATCATTGTACTCTATTTTTTCATTAGCAGATTTTGAGGGACACCTCTTATATATACTGCAACAATTTCCATGACCATCGTGAATGCTAACTTTCTATGCTTTCATTTTTTTCTAGAACCATTGTAGCTTAACATGTGATTTTTGGATGTCTTTATCAACACCACTTATGTATAGTTTTTGAGATCTCTTAATGTTAGTTTCTAAAGTCTGCTGCATTACCTATCACTATTAAAAATACCTGAGATGATTAACTCATAAAGAGAAAAGGTTTAATTTAGTTCACAGTTTTAGAAGTTTCAATCTATGGTACATTGGCTCTGATGCCTTGGCACATCATGGTGGGAATGAGTGGCAGAGGAAATCCACTCTTCTCATGACAGAGGAGCAAGCAAAAAAGAGGGGTTGGGGTGGGGAGTCTGGTTCCAGCCATTCCCTTCAAGGCCAAACCCACAATGGCGCTCCTCCCATTAGAGGTTCCATTCTCACAATAGCACCAACCTGGGGAACAAGATTTAGCACAGGAGCTTTGGGGGGACATTCCAGACATGAAATATAGCATATATTACAATTTTTTGAAGTCTTTAATTAAGTCAAGATATCAGTACTTCAGGCCTTAAATATTCCATAAATCACATAAAAAGAAACAATAGCTCATTGTCATCTGGAACGAAAATGACTGCTTGCCTTTCAGCCCACCAGTTTACTCACATCCACCCAGAATCTCTCCAGCTTCCAGTTCCCTTGCAATGTAAAGTCGGTGCTTTTCATGGTCCATCTTGGCTAGTTTTTATTGTATGCAATCAAAGGGCATAAAATTGCTCTCAACATAAACAACTTAATGAGGGCTATAGGTGGGGAATAGTTTCAAAAGAATAAATATGATTGCTATAGGATCAGAGTGGTTGTACTACTGGCAAGAGAATGACCTATTTTTTTTAGTCATCTTGTAGATTCTTATAATAAAATTCTATAACATAAAGACCTTATTTTTCTGCCATTAATGTATTTTTAATTATATGCTCATATGAAAGGAATTAATGAATGTCTGAGAAGTCCAAATAGAATGGGGATATGCTTAGGTCCATTTTGTGACAATTCTATTAGTATAGTCAAAAGAATATAGTATTCAGAGGAGTCACACTTATATGAGAACTAAAAGAAAATAATGAAAAAGTTTGTTCAGAATGCAAAGTGATAAAGAGTATTTCAGAATCACAATTTTACTTCTTAATAATTACAGAACATGAGTGTTACTATTTTCCTCAGTTTCTTAAAAAAGATACTGAGGCTTAAAGATGCTAAATAATTACTAAAACTCACTTCACTACAACATGTTGGAGACAAGACACAGCATGTTTTTTGCTTTCTGAATCCATTTCTCCTCACCACTTACTGATTGACCTTCATTGTTAGAACCGCTTCCACCAGTCCAAACAATTTGGCTTCTAATTAAAGGGACCAAACTCCATCTTTTGTCACATGTCTGTTGTGTGTGGAGAGGAAAGGAATCAATCCATTGTCAGGAAGCAATTGACTGAGAGCACAAAAGTTTATGAATAAAGACACACCTTGAAAGGATATGAGGGAGGGGAAATTAGGGGGGGAAAAGACAAGTAGAGGAAACCAAACAACATTTCTGTTTGATTCAAAAAGTCAAAATGATATTTACTTGAAATTCTCACAGAGGGAAGCACAATGCATTTGAAGAGTAACCTTAAAAATTATGGCTTCAGCCTGACAGCAAAACACATCATTTGAAGAAGTAATTTCTATTTAAAACACTAAATCCAAACATAGAAATGAATGAATTAATAGTTATGGAACTCTACAGAAATAGAGAATGGTGGTCCTGTACTTTTAGCCCAGACCTCTGATTTTTCAGTTATCTGTTTAGCATTTCACTCAAAGGATTGAGGAATGCTCTTTAAAATATCCTAAGATTGCTTTTGATTGAATATAATTCATCAACATTTCCATCCCTCCAGAGAGAACTTCTACAGATAAAATTTCAAATTTGGCATTTAATGATGACTCTGGTTTAATAGCAAATAATTCTTCACTCAGTAAAATAAAAGAAAAGGTAAGCTTCATATTATTAAAAAGAAATTAACTTAGATTATCAGAATATTAATGTAAGAGAAAATAGACTAATCCTTCCTAAATAGCCTTTTTGTCGTTCTCGTCTTTTGCCTGCAAACTAGAGAAATAAATATTCGTCCTTAGTTGCAGGAATCAGGCACTGAAAATAGCAGAAATATGGATTTAACCATCTTCTGTAAAATGTAGCAATAGGAATGCTCGTTCTGCATATTAAGTGATTAATGAACCTTGGATTAGTTTTGACTGATTTGCTGTTGAGCTTTTTCCTGAGATAGTTTGTCAGCACTAAAGTTGCCCACAATGTTTTACGAATGAATTAAATCATTCCTGGAGTTTGCAGAAGGCTTATTTAACATTCCAGGCAGTATCGAAAATTAAAAATATCCAAATAATATATATGCTGATAGAGGCAAAACTGTATGTATTGAACACATTCAACTAATAGCAATCCATTTTGGTTCAATGAAACTACAGCAATAAAAGATATTCATGACACACGTCATGAACCATTTAGAAAGGTGTTTTAGTGCAGAGCAAAAGTTATGAATTCTTTGTGGCGAAATATCACCAGCTACAAACACGGCTGTGTTGACAGCCGAAGAGCCCTCTCCACACATTCCCATGTTTCTCAACCAAGGAAAGTGTGAATGAGTCTTTAATTCTGCTACTGCCTTGAGGTAAAAAAGGGGTATAAACTGGCTATGTCTTCTATCTAACATGTATCTTTTGAATTAAAAATATCACATACTTCAGGAAAATTGAAAAATATGTAAAAGGTAGAAGAAAAAAAATTTAAATGCTTCTGCTACCACTTATCAGAGAAAACCTGATAACACTTTAATAGATTTGATTTTCAGTTATGCCATATATACTCAAAATTAGATTTAGAACATGTACATATTATATGTTACATATATATTCTGTACATTTATTATGTATATTTCAGAAAGAACATAAATATGTGTAATTTTGTTTTCCTTTTTTCCTATGAGCAGTTTTATTTTTATAAATATTCCTTAAATCTGATTTTCACAGTTCTTTACAATGTCACGCTTTACAACAAAACATATTCCCCACCCCACTATTAAACAAACTTTAAAATTTTACTGTTTTATTTATTATAAATAACAATACATACGTTTTGTAACTAAATTGTCAATACTGATTTTACACTGAAATGGATATAAAGTCATACAGATTCTGTTCTTTGTTTCTGATTGCTCTCTATTTGGCCTGGCCCAACTTCTTCACATTTTTATATCTTGGTTTACTTATGAAAAATTCCATGTGAAACACTAGACTATGCCATGGCAAAAATAAGCCCTGAATCATTGGCAATTTAAATGTTTAACTTCACACAAAAATCAATCCAGCTGTCCTTCCTCAGATGGTTGTCCTTGAAGTGATGCACTTGGGGCTCCTTCTTCTTCCTCCTTGTGACTATGCAGTCTCAGAGTCCTTTGCTTCCTATCTCTATGGATGGAAAGAAAACTGCAAGGATAGGTCACAGTCAAGTCAGTAGCTGGCACATATGATCCCCTCATTACCTTCTATTGTCCAAACTCAGTCACTTTGTCTCTACATAAATGCAAAGAGGGTTTGAAATGTAGATTCCTTCTGCTTCCAGAAGGATGACTGAAGGGCCTCTTTTAGATACCTTGCCACAGGTCTTTGAGAGGACTGAATGAGGTAATATAGGGGTCACTGCCAAATAAATTGCATTAACAAAATGAGGACAACTTTAGTTCTAATGCCTTCATTCACACAGAGTCTAAAGTAGAAAAAGCCTGAAGCTGGATCCTTCCTTTGTGGTTGTTGAATCTGAAGTTGAGGCACAAAGTTGAGAGACACTAAGACATCACACCAAACATTTGAATTGGAAATTGGTGAGGGAATTGAAAGAATGGGGACCTAAAAAATAAGATATATTCCATGCTTATATAATTACATCACAATGGATTCTAATATCATATGTAAGTAAAAAACCAATTTAAGAAAAAAAGAAAGTCTTTAGATTTTAACTTATTACTGAATCCTTGAAAGTATTGTTTTTTCAATGGTGAGGGCACCAAAATTATCCCATTTTTAATGTTATTTCCTTTGTTTCATAAATGACATTTTAAGATTTAGAAATTACTCCACAGAATGAAATATTTACAAATATTCAAATTAAATAGTGCTAAGATGATCACTATTTTCTGAAATAAATTTTTCTCAAAATGATCAATTTCTAGGAATAAATTACCAATGAGAAACTCCTTTTTGCTTATACAAATATTTATCCCTTTTTCTATGAAATTAGGCTACCTTTTAAAATACACAAGTATTGGGGAAATGAGACTTTGAACACAGTAAAACTTTCTCTTTTTTTCCAGTGGAATAAATAAAATATTTATTTAAAATTTGATCATAAATCATTTATTGACTATTAACTGTATCTGAATCTCTATGCCATCCAGTGAATAATTAAAGAAGTATAAGGCACTCCCCTATCCAGTAAGATAGCTAGAAATATAGTTTCAAAATTAATTTGATATTTAATATCAATACCCTTGGCCATCAAGCATGTGATATTAGGCAAGTTATTTAACCTTTCTGATACTGTTTTCTCACCTTAAATTTGGAAATAATTTAACTCTTCTTAGATTAAATAAATTGATGTACATAATATTTTTACCAATATTGCAGATAAAAACTATAGAATTGGTTGAGAATCACTGAATCAGAGATGACGATGATGATGATGATGATGATGATGATGATGATGATGATGATATGATGAAGTAGAAGAAGGACCTATGGGTTACTGAGAATGTAGCTTAGTGGTAGAGTGCTTGCCTAACATGTGTGTGGTCCTAGGTTGAATCCTTATTACCATACACACAAAAAGAAAAAATTTTATGGGTTGACATGGATCAGGTATGAAATTAAAAAATGGTATCAGGTAGCATATGACAAGGTGTCACTATCAGAGTAAGGAGAAAGGGATTCTCACCAGAGTTGATGTTAGATGTAGGGAGGGTAAGGTGTTATAAGATTGAAGAAATTAACCTAAGTTAAAATCCAAAGGTATGTTGAGACATTAACATATGGAAAACTTAGAATGGAAACAGTGCATAGATCAATCTGAAGATGTTTGACTTTATATCCAAATAGAAAACGGGATTTAGATGTGTTTGGTGGCATCCAAGAACCTCTAATATGTACCTTTTACTGTATTGTCATGTCTAATGCACTTGCAAAGCATAGAGATTTGCATGTGTCTTATATTAAAATGAGTTTCTTTCTATCTCTCCTAAGAGAAAATAGTCATCAAGTAATATTACACAATAAAAAAAAAGGACAGACATCCCATATTGATCACAGTGTATTGGAGTCTGGTTTTAAAAACAATCTGATTCCAAGGTGGGGTAGTGTGTAACTTCAAGAGTTTGGACTATGTAAAACAAGAGAAAGCTAATTTAACTCTGAGTCAATTATATAATATTTTGTGTACACAACATATTCATGTGTTAAATAGTCACATTCATTAAACTATTGGACTACTGCTTGATGTTAGTATTTACTTTCAGTCCTTTTCTCATCTCAAATGTGGATTATGATATCAAACTCACAGAGTCATTGTCAAAATAAAATAATAAAATACTCAGTAGGCTCTCTGGTGAATATTGGACACTTCATAAAAGTTTACGTGCCTGGAAGACAGACTCAGGTCTTGATGGAATAGTTCCATTTGTACCTCTGTCTCTGGTGGGTCAAGGGAGCTGACATTGAATCAGATGCTAAAGTTTAGAGGACATGGGCAGTGAGAGGGGAGCCATTTAATCAAAATGTAGCAGCATTGCCTCCTGTTGGTGTTTCAGTAAGCATTTTTTGCTGCTGTGGACAGAAACAAATAGAGGAGAAAAAGTTTATTTGGGGGCTCATGGTTTCAGAGGTCTCAGTCCATAGGTACATGATTCCATTCCTTGGGGCTCAAGGTGAGGCAGAAGAGTGCCTCATGATAGAAGAGTGTGGCAGAGAGAAGTTCAGAATATTATACCAAGAAGCAGAGAGAGACTCCACTCTCCAGATACTAAATATATACTCCAAAAGCATGCCCCTCCTCCAGCCATGCCCTACCAACCTTTAGTTACCACTCAGTTAATCCATATCAGGAGATAAATTCACTGATTAGATTAAGATGCTCATAACCCAATCGGTTCACCTCTAAACCTTCTTGCATTGTCTCACACATGTGCTTCTGGGGGATACCTCACATCTAAACCATAACAGTTCATCACCTCACCCCTTCACCCACCCATCTCACCAAATTTCTGTGTGAACCAAAGAAGATAATAGCATCCAAAAAAACCGTGAAATGTTAATCTAATGCCAAATGTTCTTAAAATTACAATACTGCCTCAACC
The DNA here is from genome assembly GCA_020662805.1 of Glaucomys volans. NCBI lineage: Eukaryota > Metazoa > Chordata > Mammalia > Rodentia > Sciuridae > Glaucomys > Glaucomys volans. The sequence continues at coordinate 468,951 of JAJEJO010001772.1, forward strand.
TTTGTGACCTCTGATATCCACATACTTGATGCACACAGCAGTTCTATACAGGAGTAGTTGTAGTGAATAATACTCTTTCATCATTGTAGATTGTGGTCATAAATGATCTAATTTCAACAAATTTTCTGCATGTTTGACAAAACAAGGTGAGATAAAAGATTTGCATCTTGACAGAAGGCACACTGTCATTTACCTTATTAAGTCACATTTAATATTGTACATCTCTACCTGATAGAAGTGCTCTCCCACTGAATATAGTTTTTTTCCCTAAGTGGCAAAATAAGCAATATTTTCTGAATGTTTCCCTGTGCCCTCATCATTTCCAGATTTTTTTTTTTTTAACTAAGCTAGGGTTATCTGACTGCATTTGACAATCTGAAGTCAGGTGAGGAATTTCAAGTGAATTTTCAGACAGGAGGTCAGCCCATGAAATGTCTTGCTGGGAAAGCTGGTGACATAAACCTGCAGGGTATGAATGAAAGCAATCTTGTACCACAGAGCCAGCAGATGCCACCTAATCAATTACCGTGACTTTTGGTACGACCTTTGTGTAAAGGACTTTGCATTTATGTGTCATCGTCATCTTTTACTCTGTGGTGTGCCAGGAGCACATGGGACATACAACTTAGGAGAAGACTCTGCAGACAATATAGTAAAGGAAGACAGGGGGATTCTGAGAATTGAATTTAGTGTATGTGTGCTTTGGTGCTAAAAACTTAAATATTTGAATAGGAAACTTTTAAAAAGCATACTTTGCATTTTGACTAAGGCATGATTATAAAGGTTTGTGATTCATGGATCAGAGTGATAAAATAAAGAAAAAGTTTGAGAAAATGCCAGGCATAAATTAAGACCACTAATTCATCTGTATAATACAAACTATAGTGTTTCATTTAAAATGAGTAGCAGTTTCTACCTCTTTATCTTCTATTGCCCAAAAAATGCTATGTAATAACCACAAAACCTGTGACATGCAACAATACACATTTATTTCTGCTCACAAGTCAATGAGTGAACTGAACAGTTCTGGTTATCCAGGTAGGAGCTTGGTGGATCTTAACTGGGCTCTTTCATGCAACCATAGTAGCTGGGGAGTTGGTGGTAGTTGGACTGTCTGGGATTGCTTCAATTGGATTGGCTTATCTCTGCATTTTTTTCCTTCAGCAAGCCAGAACTTGTTCACAGGGAAGCAGAGGCTGATACAGAGAGAAATGTGTATCTTCACAAGATCAGTTCAGATTCAAGAGGTGGGAAAGTACAGTCTACCACTGGAGGGAGGGAGCTGCAGACCACATTGCAGAGGGTATGGGTACATAGGGACACAGGATGAGGGTGGAGAATTAAGCCAATTGTTACCAAAACAAAACAAAAACAAAACTGATATTCTCTTTATTGAAGGATTTGAATTATGAAGAAATATATCTAATTCATATCTTTGATTACTTTCAATAAATTTCTTCTGATCTGTTGCAATATTGAGATATTATATATTGTGCTATGTTTTCTATAATAGGGACAGTTAAAACTAAGGAATTCATAATTCAGTAGGAAACATGTATAATATACAGGGAAACATATATAGATATAAAAATAGCAAGAATGCAAAAAGAAGAAAATGCATGCCATTAGAGAGATACAACTGACCACTGAGGAATCCAAAAGACATTTCAGTAGGGGGATTTATACTTCTGTGGCATGTTTGCTGAAAATAGAGTAAAGCATTTAAAATCCATGCAGGGTAAAATGTGGGAAAAAAAAGGAATATTAAGACCCATCATAGCAATGGAAATTAAAATATGTTCATCCTCTCTCTTCCCACTTTAAGAAATACTTTTAAAAAGTAACTGTAGTTATAAATGTAGCTAAGGATATTAGTTGCACACCCAAGGAAGTTTTTTTCTATTAAATATGGGTCTTAAAAAGCAAGACAGAAAAGATAGCACAGAAAAAGAATTATGTTGACATGATTTGAAAGCCCTTGTAAAATTTCTCATATCTCCTCTCAAATGGCTGTCATAATCAAATATATCAGTCATTTCAGAGAATTTCCAATCACATTCAGATGATTTAGGAAACCTCGTGAGTCCTTTCAAGCAATGGATTTGTGGTTTTTAAAGGAGATATTTTCTATCTACAGAGCACAGAGGATTTCCATTGTTGGGCTACTTTTCATGCACATTGCAAAGGGGCTGGTAGAACTCACTGATATTTGCTGGGTTCTATGTTCTCACTAAATGTTGAATGGCTCTTCTCAAATCCTGGATGTATTTGGAATTGCCTGCTTATAGTCAATCCTGTCTCATGTTTCAATCTGGATACCTGAAAAAGATCTGGGAATTTTAAGAACAAAAACTGAAAAAAATATAATACAGCTACAAATACAAGGAAATTATAACTTGTCAAATAGATGATCCTGAAAGAAACAGAAACGGAAAGTATGGCTCTATAGATAATTAACTTCCACCTGTTTCATGTTCTCCCAAACTAGTTAGTATTGACTCAATGATTCATTATTAAACAAGAAACAGAAGCAAATGGAAATTACATCAAAGATTAAATATCCATGGTATACACCCCTACAACTCAACTGAATGAGGATGGATGAAAATTAAACCTCACTGTTGATCAGATCACTCAGAAAATGACAACTGAAAATGGTTTTGTTATTATTGCTAGGTATTTTTGTTTTCTCTATTCTCTGAATGTCATATTTCAGTTGGTGTGGAACTCCCCTATGTCACATTTTGATGATTGATTTCCTAAATTTTACACTTTAGCTGTATTATACTTTTCTTCAAAAAAGTCCTGTTTCTGTTCCAGGATCCCAGCCAGGATTCCATGCTGCATTGACCTGTCTTGCCACTAGCATCTTCTCTAGTCTGTTACAGTCCCTCAGTCTTTCCTTCTTTTTCAGGACTTTGATGCTTTTAAAGAATAAGAATAGTGGTATTATATTTTGTCAAATGCTTTCTCAGCATCTATTGCAATAATCATATCATTCTTAACCTTAAGTCTATTGATGTGATAAATTACATTTATTGATTTCTGGATGTTGAACCAACCTTGCATCCCTGGGATAAACCTCACTTGATCTCGTGGTGCACTGTCTTCTTAATATGTTTTTGTAAGCGATTTGCCAGAATTTTGATAAGGATTTTTGCATCTATATTCATCAGAGATATTGGTCTAAAGTTTTCTTTTTTAGATGTGTCTTTGTCCAGTTTTGGTATCAGAGTGATACTAGATTCATGGAATGAATTTGGAAGGGTTCCCTCCTTTTCTATTTCATGAAATACTTTCAGAAGTATTGGTATAAGTTCTTCTTTGAAGGTCTTGTAGAACTCAGCTGAGAATCTGTCTGGTCCCAGAATTTTCTTGGTTGGTAGGCTTTTGATGACTTCTACTGCATTACTTGAAATTGATCTGTTTAAATTGTGTATGTCCTCCTGGTTCAGTTTGGGAGGATCATATGTCTCTAGAAATTTGTTGATATCTTCAGGATTTTCTATTTTACTGGAGTATAAATTTTTCAAAGTAGCTTCTAATTATGTTTTGTATTTCAGTGATGTCTGTTGTGATATTTCCTTCTTCTTCATCACAAATTTTAGTAATTTGAGCTTTCTCTCTCTTTCTCTTTGTTAGTATGGCTGAGGGTTTATCTATTTTGTTTACTTTTTCAAAGAACCAACTTTTTGTTTTGTCAATATTTTGAATTGTTTCTTTTGTTTCAATTTCATTGATTTCAGCTCTGATTTTAATTATTTCCTGTTTTCTACTTCTTTTGGTGTTCTTCTGTTCTTTTTCTAGGGCTTTGAGATGCAAGGTTAGGTCATTTAGTTGTTGACTTTTATTCTTTTCTTGAATGCACTCAATGCAATGAATTTTCCTCTTAGCACTGCTTTCATACTGTGCCAGAGATTTTGATATGTTGTATCGTCATTCTCATTTACCTCTAAGAATTTTTTTTATCTCCTTCCTCATGTTTTCTGTTATCCATGCTTCATTAAATAGCATATTATTTAGTCTCCAGGTGTTGGAGTAATTTTTGTTTTTTATTTTGTCATTGATTTCTAATTTCATTCCATTATGATCTGATAGACTACAAGGTAGTATCTCTACTTTTTGCATTTACTAAGAGCTGCTTTGTGGAATAACATATGGTCTATTTTAGAGAAGCAGCCATGTGCTGCTGAGAAGAAAGTGTATTTACTCATTGATGGATGGAATATTCCATATATGTCTGTTAAGTCTAAGTTATTGATTGTGTTATTGAGTTCTATGGTTTCTTTGTTTAGTTTTTGTTTGGAAGATTTATCCAGTGGTGACAGTGATGTGTTAAAATCACCCAGAATTATTGTGTTGTGGTCTATTTGATTCCTGTAATTGAGAAGGATTTGTTTGATGTACATGGATGCACCATTGTTTGGGGCATAAATATTTATGATTGTTATGTCTTCTTGATTTATGGTTCCCTTAAGCAGTACTTCTTTATTCCTTCTGACCAACTTTGGCTTGAAGTCCACTTTATCTGATATAAGGATGGAAACACCCACTTTTTTACTGAGTTCGTGTGCGTGGTTGGTTTTTTCCCATCCTTTCCCCTTTAGTCTGCGGATGTCCTTGCCTATGAGATGAGTATCTTGAAGGCAGCATAATGTTGGGTCTTTCTTTTTAATCCAATTTGCCAGTGTATGTCTTTTGATTGATGAAGTTAGATCATTAACGTTCAGGGTTATTATTGAAATATGATTTGTATTCCCAGTCATTTTGGTTTAGTTTGGTTTTTAACTTGACTTGGTTTCCCCTTCGATTGGCTTTTCCTTTAGGGTAGTTTCTCCCTTTGCTGACTTACATTGTTGTTTTTCATTTCTTCTTCATGAAATTGATGAGAATAGGGTATTTTGTAGAGTATACCCAAATATAATTGTTTGTACTTTATTCTCATGACTAGATTGAAGCCATGAATTTGAGCAAAGAATGACAGAAGCAAGGCTCCTGTCTTTCCTAGATGAGTCACTTCAAGAAGGACATGTTGTCAAGTTGTTTTGTGACTGGTGTGGTTAACTGTAATCACAAGGGGAAGTATTTCCCAGGCTTTGCTGCTGCATAGCTAATTATTTCCTTTTACACACACACACAAAAATTTTGAAGGAGAGAAACTTCAAGAGTATGAAAACATCATTTTCCCTTAATCTTGTCCCCATCAATTTTTATTTTTAAATTTATCCTCTTCCCATGACTAGTTGGTGCTTTAATGGTGATTTTCTATTTGCCTTCAAAGTTGGTGAATCATTTTGTATCCTCAAGAACAACATAGCATATCAATATTAGAGTTGTTCTAGACCATCACCAAAACCTTTTATTTCCAGTGATTTTTGTTTTTAAATTTAAGCTAATAGATGTATAATGTTATCTTATTATGATTTTAATTTATATTTTCCTAATCATTAATGATGTTGAACTTCTCATCTGCTTATCTGCCATCTGAATGACCTCTTTGGTGAATTGTCCTTTCAAATTGTTTGCCTATTTTTTTTTTTTCAGATTTATTGGCTCATTATTGAGTCCTAAGAGTCCTTTATATATTATTGATCTAAGTCCTTTATCAGATTTATCATTTTAAAGTATTTTCCCATCTTTTTATTCTCTTGGCAGTATAGTTCAAAGACAGTATATTTTTAAGTCTCAGAAGTTTTCAGTTTTGATGAAATCCATTCAAATGCATTTTTCTTTTATAGATCTTGCTTTTGATTTTGTATCTAAAAAGTCTTTGTCAAAAGCAAAGTCACTCAGATTTTCTTCACAAATTGGATTGCAGAAGCTTAAAATTTTTATCTTGGGCACATGACATCTTTGAGTTGGTTTTGGGCAGCTAAGTGGATACATTGAAGTTCATATTTTTGAGTACGGTATCAAAATGTTCAGACACCATTTTTCTAGACTCTTCTTTCTCCATTGAATCGCAATTACAACTTTGCTGAAAATTAGTTACACTTATGTACATGGATCTATTTTGAAGGGAAGAATCTCTATTGTATTCCATTGAATTTTTTTATCTATCAAAAATTGTAATCAAGATATCTTGATTGTTGCAACTTTAAAAGGAACTTCAAGATTAGATATGTAGGAGTGCCTGAGGATACAGAGCTCAGGCACTTTCTCTTCCCGTAATTGGTCTGATCATGAGCCAATCAGGAGCCTAGCACGAGCATGTATCGGGAGCGTGGCATGGGGGCGTTAACAGCTGTTGGTAATTGTAATCGTGAATGTCTGCTATATAAGCTTGCTTGTTTCCAGATCTTCAGAACCCGAGTTTCCGTGGTGTTAGCGCCATGGCACTCACCCTCCTTACCCCCACAGGCCGCTCCTGTTCCACTTTACAACATAGATATATGAATCTTCCCACCTTTTTTCTTTCTAAAGTGTTGTCTGTTCCATTTACTTGGCCTTTCCATACAAATTTCAATAAGATCTTTCCAAACTTATAAAAATTTTACTGGGATTTTTGTTAGGATTACATTTAATTTATAGGTCTATTAAGGGGGACTGACTGCTTAATGATATTGTGTTCTGAGATTGTGGGACCTCACCCTATTTGGGCCTTCATTGACTTTTATCAGCATTTTGTAATTTTCAATCTATGGATGAAAATTGCAGACATATGTGAATGGATTTATAACAAAGTATATTTTTTGTTCTTAGTCATAAAAATTCTAAGTTTCTATTGTTGGTACAAGAACATAAAATTATTCTTGCATTTATTTTATTTTGTTTTTTTTTACATCCTAAAAACTTGTTAAGCTCATTAGTTCTATGAGATATTTTGCAGATTTTTTGGCAATCTTAAACAGAAAATATGTTACTTATTAATAGTGATAGTTTTGTCTTTATCAATCTGTATTTCATTTTTTTCCCCACTATGCACTGACTTTGAATGGTATCAGACCTGATGCAAAGTTTCAATATTTAAGTACTGTCTGGACACAAGATATATTATTTTCTAGGGCTGAAACAAAAAGTGTCACCACTTGGATGTTTGAAAACAACTAAAGTTAATTGTCTCACAGTCCTGGAAGCCAGAGAGACAACTCTGAAATTAAGGTGTCAAATTGGCTGCATTCCCCCCTGATACTTGCAAGAGAAAAATCTTCTTCTCCAGCCTGTTGTAGTTATGGTGTTTGTCAACGATCCCTGGCATCCCTTCACTTGACTCATTAATGTGTCTGTGATGTCATAAGACTAGCCACATATCTTTCTCTCCATTTTCTCTCTTCTTCTAGAACATCAGTGATACTGCATTAGTACTTCAACAAATTTTTGGAAGGGCACAATTATTCATAAGAACAGGAGGGACTCAACCTAACCCTCTGCCTCTTCTCCAGTGGAGAGAAACCCTAGCCAACCACAGGGGCCAGAGTGCCTGCTATCCTTGAGTAATGGGTTTCAGTTCCCAGCCAACCTGTAGAATTACTCAAGTGAGCCAATCATTTCTTTCCCTCAAAACCAGGGTTCACTGCACTGTGGTGTTACTGTGAAACCTGTGTCTATTGCCCTGTTTTATTTATTCTGTTCCCAAGGGCAGCTCTAGTGTGGCCCCATTTCACCACTTCATGTGCATTCATTCACTCCTGGAGTTAGTCTTATCTGGCCAGTGTCTGTTATCCTGCACCCAGCTGCCCTCATAACTTTAAGAAAGGATTCCTCACACACTAGCAGAGTGAAACAGAAATTAATAAAACAGTAGGATTTCCAAGATGATGTTGAATTGGGGAGAGAGATGTGACTGGTATTTGGGGAAAACATTCTGGTTTTCATTACTAGAGCTAATGACAATTATAAGTTTTGACTGGACACTCTTTATCAAGTTAAGAGATATCCCCTCTATTCCCAACTTGTGGAATTGTTTTGCATAAATTTTGAATTTTGTCCTGTGCTTTCTCCACATCAATTGAGCTGATTAAATCAGTTTCTTTATTTAGTTTCTTATTATGTTACATTGATCAATTTTAAAATATTGAGCCAGCTTTTCTTTTGTGGGATAAATACTAATATTGTAAAGAAGTTGATAAGTATTTCCTCCTCTTCCATTTTTCAGAAGGATTCCTGTAGAATATGTATCTTTTTTTGGCTGCTGTTCCGTATAAATGTTTGCCAGCAAAAGACATTTGGACCCAGAGCTCTCCATGTTGGAAGGTTTTCACTAAAAATTCAATTTCTTCAGTAAACACAGGAGTTTTGTATCTTGATTTAGTTTTAGAAGTTTGTGAATTTCAAAGTAGTGACCTGTTCTAAATGATGCAGTTGGAATTGTCTTCAGTATTCCCTTATTCTCCTTCAGTCCTTGTGCAGTCTGTAGTGATGATTCTCATTTCTCCTGTAGTTAATTTATGTTTGTTCTTTCTTTCTCTACTTTGGTCAGACTGGATAATATAGTTTATTAATTTTATAGATTGTTGTCCAAAGAACCTGCTTTGATTTTTATTTATTTTCCTTTCTGGGGTGGAGGGTACCAGGGATTGAACTCAGGGGCCCTCCACCACTGAGCCACATGCCCAGCCCTATTTTGTATTTTATTTAGAGACAGGGTCTCACTGAGTTGCTTAGCGCCCAGCTGTTGCTGAGGCTGGCTTTGAACACGAGATCCTCCTGCCTCAACCTCTGGAGCCATTGGGGTTACAGACGTGGACCACAGTGCTCAGCTATTTATTTTCTTAATTAAAAAATTCTCGTTGATTTCTGCTACTATTTATTATTTCCCTCATTTTGTTTACTCTCAGTAAAGTTTCCCACTTCAGTTTCTTATGGTAAGCTCTAAATTACTGATTGAAATGTTTTGAAATAAAAACTGAAATGTTTTTATTGTTATAACTTTCCTTGTAAACACTATTTTCCATATGTTTCACTAATTTTGATGTTATCTTTTACTTTCAGCAGGTTCAAAATACTTCTAAATTTCTTCAGAGATTTCCTATTTGAGTCATACTTAGTTAGATTTTTTAAATTTTTCCAATGTTTGAGAATTCTCCTAACATCACTTTAGTATTGATTTCTAGTTTGATTTATATTGTCAAATATATTCTTTGTAGTGTGTCAATAGTTTTGAATTTGTTAGGTTTTTGGTTGTCCTGATGGTATTATCTATTTTCTATATGCTTTTGAGAAGACTGTACTTTACTGCTTTGTGGAAGAATGGACTATAGGAGTGAGGCCATAGCTCAAGGGCAGAGCACTTGCCTAGAATGTGTGAGGCCCTGGGTTCAATCCTTAGTACTCCATAAAATAAATGAATAAAATAATATTTTTTAAAAAAGAATGGAGTATAAATGTCTTCAGGTCCAGTTGGATAATAGCATTGTTCAAGTTCTGTATACTCACTGATTGACCATATATTTGTTTTATCAATTAATTAAAGAGAATTAAAGCCATAAGCTAAACCTTTGCTTTGTCTTATTTCTTGAGTTCTATCAATTTTTTTCCTACTTGAAGAAATTTACTTAAGTATGTCGTATTTCTGATGCTGTACCTTGGAAAAAGGTATAAAACCTCTTCTTAATCCCTGGAAATACATTTTAGTCCAAAGTCTAACTTTACCTTATACTTTTATATCTATTTCTGATTTATTTTGGTAGTTTTAGAGGCTATATCTTTCTTCGCTCTTCCCTCTTTAATTTTGCATCTCTCTTTCTTTATATTTAATGTGGATTTCTTATAGCAAGATGTATCAAGTCTTGCATTTTTAGCCAACTTTACAACTTCAATCTTTTAATTGATGTGTTTAGAGCATTTACATATAATTCTATAATGTAATAATTGATGCATTTGAATAAAAATCTGTGAAATTCCTAGATTCTTTCTTTCTTTCTTTCTTTCTTTCTTTCTTTCTTTCTTTCTTTCTTTCTTTGAAATTGATTTTTATTTCCTCTTCCTTGCTATCTTTTTGTTAATGGAAGACTTTTTATTTCATTTCAATTCCCTCTACTGTGTTTCTTAATGCATTTTTAAAATTTTATAATGGTTCCCTTTGACTTAAAATGGATATATTTACATTAGAATGGTATTATGCTATTTCATATACAATGCATGAGACTTAACAATAGTCAATTTTTTCCTTCCTCCATTCTACTATTATCATTTATTTCATTTTTCAATACTCTGCAAGTACATACTATATTACAACCAGTTTTGTTTGATCGGTTACTTTTTATAAAAGCTAGAATAGGAAAAAAATTAAATGACTTCCAATAATTCATCCTCCTAGTGTTTACACCATGTATAATCCACATGCCTTTATTTGGGGGAGACCCTGAACATGAAAAGATACCACTACCATGAACATGCTGTTATAGAGCAGGAGAGATTTTGCAGAACTAGTTAAGGTATCTAATCATTTGATTTTTTGCTAATCAAAAGTGAGATTATCCTATGTGGATTTTGCCTAGAGCAGCTAGCTCATTAAAACCAGATGAAGTGTCTGAAATCCTCCTATTTTCTTAAAAGAAGCACCTAGACATGTGGGGAGCTACCCACAAGGGCATAGGAGGAGGACTTAAGATGGATTTCTAACAGTTGAGGGCCAGTGCCTGTTCACAGTCAGGAAGGAAATAGAAACACAGAGCTTCAGCTTCAAGGAACTCAAGTCTGACAATAATTGGTGAGTCTGAAAGAGAATACTGGGCCTCAGGTAAAATCTCAGTTCTGGACTGTGAGATCCTGAGCAAAGAAAGCAAGCCAGACTTCTGAGCTCCAGAACTGTGAGATAATATCTGGCTGACATTTTAAACAACTAAGTTGTGCTGATTTGTTATGCATGCATAGAAAACTAATACAAAAAGAATTTATTTTGACTTCATTTATTCCATTAACATTGCTCTTCATTTCTTTATATAGCTATAGCTATTGTATCTCTTTGGTATTTTATTTCTTTTTCTTGAAGTACTTTAGTATTTCTTTTTTCTTTAAAGGTGGTGCCAAAGGTTTTTTTCTTTTTTAATTTCAATGTTTACTTTGTATGATATGTGTTTATTCTGTTTCTGATCCATCCTTAGCTTATGATCTTCTTTTTGAGCTAAAATTCAGAGGATTGCATCTTATGGGTCACTAGTGACTCAAGGCTTTACAGCTTGGCGAAGGGGGACAGGGGGGTTGAGACAGTGGTGGGGATGGTGCAGTCATGTTATGCTGATAAAGTGTCAGTCTTAGATCAGCACCAAGCCACTGGGTTTCAAAGGTGGTCTCAGTGCCCACCCTGCCCACCTCCTTCAATTCTGACCCTGCCCGGGAGTAGGGTGTCTTGTCTTGTTCTGTTTTGCTCAACTAATACCTTTTCTCAGAGGGCAAAGGGTTTCTTAGTGGCTGGTGAGTGGCAGGACTTGCAACAATTCCACAGTTTAAGGGGAGGAGTGTCCTGTTGCAGTATTGAAATTCCTCCTCCACTGGCCATTGTTCCCAATCTGGAGGTCTACACCATCAGGGGGATTTTCCCAGGATTCTCAGCAGTACGTATCTGGCCAGCCACCAAGAGTTATCAACACCCTAGATCAACCAGTGTCCAGCTATATCTGCCCAGTTAAGTTAGTTCTTTTGCCTTGGTCTTCCCTGCAGGGCACCTCACTTCCTAAAACTTTGGGTCAACTGGATGCTTTGCAACTTCAGCTAAGAGGTCAAGAAAAATGGTAAACTTGCCCTTTCTTATGCTTCTGTATTGTAAGTTTGGGAGCAATGTTCTTTCCAGTTGCCTAAGTCATTTATCACTTCTTTAAAGAGTCATTAAATGACCCATGGTGTAAAATATTAGAATCTATTTTTTTGAAAAGTAAGAGATAAGATAGTAAGCATTTCCATTCTTACCCCCCTCAACACTCCCACCACCATAAAGTTTTCTTTCTTTTCAATTCAGGCGACCCTAGTATTAGAAAAATACTTGGTGACACCAAGATACCTTGACTATTCTCTAATATTGTTCAGACTTCTGTCTGGGCACATAATCAGTAAATTCATTATCAAGTGCCACTGTGATAGGCACGGTCGACCCACCTACATGGAATGGAGCTCACGTTGGTTACTTTTTATCTCGATGAACTTGAAGCTGCTTTTCAAAGTCCGCAATTTCCTCAACCTGCCTATCTTGTAATTCCGATTCTGTGTGATCCAGTTGCTTGTGACATCAGATCCTTTATCTTCCATTCAATATTCACCTTGTGTGGCACCTCTTCACATAAAAAGCAGTCAAACAGCACAGCTGGAGTTAATAAACTGAAGGAGGATGCCCATTACCAGTTACAGACGTCTCTGTTGTTTGGGGCTTTCAGTATTTCATTATCTCTGCATCAGCACCAGTAGTCTCACAGCTGAGAAGCCATCAAAATAACGCAGCTTGAAATGATAAATGAAAGAAATATAACAACTTCAGCACTGAACATTTGATTCTCCAGACTTGTTTTATTTATTTTTATTTTTTTGCAAGGACTTATCTATTTGTGTACTTTTTTGTTGTTGTTGTTGGCAGTCACATTCCACCACTCAAATGGTTCCTCTGAATGTGAAGGTGGCTATGTCTCATCATTCTTTCTCATTAAAAAAAGAGATGTGTGATATTGTCAGTGAATAGGGCCGTCTGCCATTTCAATTTTCCAAACAAATATCTGGAGACAGGGAACAAAAGGAAAAGGTGCTACAATAACCTTAAGCAGATGTGTGTGTGTGTGTGTGTGTGTGTGTGTGTGTCTGTATTTGTTTGTGTGGGTGTTGTTTATTTGTGGGCCAACTTCATGTTTAAAAGTTAAAGGAAGTTGGCCTTCTGTATTCCTTTCACTTAGCACCCTGAATTCCAAACTTGAAGTGATGCTTGTATTAAGTGGCCCTGTTCCCCTCCTTAAGTGTTTAATTCCATTGTGTATTATCAAAATCATTCCTTTGCCTGGAGTGTCTAAACCCACATCTCTCCCTTGCCTTGCTGTACTCATTGAGTAAAATACCTAAAACAGTAAATCCACTTATCTACCTGTTGACTGAAGGCATGCAGCTGAACATGGCTGAAGCACAGTGTGTAAGTATGAGTTCCAGTGGGCCCTCCATCCTGCCCAGTAACTGAATTTATTTCCCTAACCCACTTGTTTGCCCAATCTCCTAGAAAAGTGTGTCACACCTTCTTCACATTCCCCAAAATTCCAAACTTCTCTACTATCTCCATTTCAGGTTTGCTTTCTACTTCTCTGCAAAGATTAACCCAACTTCTGAAAGTTTGCCTCCATACTAATCACCTACCAGTGTCTACATGTCTACACAGCATCTTCTCTCCTAATACATATGGACATTCTCTGAGCTCATGAAGTGGCAGTACCTCCTTTTTAACACTGTGAGCAATTTCCTCTTATTCTCATTATCTGTACACTGTTTTATATCATCAGTGATAATTTCTCTTCTTATTGGTCCATCAGTACACAAACTTGTGTTATTCCTTTTAAAAATACCTAAAACAAAATTCTCTTGACCTTTTTGTCTTCATGCTCCAATGGAAACTTAAAAAAAAAAAAATCCCTGTTCTTACTGATTCTATTTCTTTCCTACCACTCTCCTGTAAATTCACTCCAAAAACCATTTTGCTGTAACACTGGAAGGAAACTACCTTCTGAAGCTCATCAAAGACATCTCTGCATCGCGAAGTTAGCTGATCAAGATGCCATTCCAATGTGGCATTATGTAGATGCAGCATTTGACATCATTGATCACTTCCTTCTCCTGGGAACTTTCTCTTTACTTATATTACTGGATGGCATACGAGTTTAATTTCCTCCTTACACATCAGACTTCTGTAAATTTCATATCTTTGCACCAATGCATGAGGCTGGAGTGCCCTGGGAATCATTCTCTCCTCCTCCACTCTCCTGTGCTGCATTCAGACCTACCAGATTGTCATCCACTTCCATAATGATAAACATGGGCTGAAATTCTGTGATTTGTGTTTCCAGCCCATATATCTCTTCTAAACTCTCAACTCTTAATGCAAAGGACTCATCCATAGCTCTATTTAGTACAGCATCCTAACATATTGAAAAATGGCATATTCAACTCTGAAGTTCCAATTTCCCTCAAATGTATTTCTTCTACAGATTTCCAAACTCAATGAAGAGTGTTCTCTTTTTCGTAGTTACTCAGATCAAAACACTACAAGTTGGATATCCTAACTCCTCTTTTACCCATAATTTTTAACAATTTCTCAGGATATGGCATGAGCTATAATCTCAAAATACATTCAGAATCCCCCAGTTCTCACCTCTTTGGCTGCAATTTGTCTGGTTTGAGTGATCCCAACTGTTTCCAAACAAGTCCTCCTATTTTTACTTTTCAGGATTTGGGGAGTTTTTTGTTACCTTGATTAATTTCATTCAAGAATGAAAATGTCTGTAAATATGCTTTTCTCTTTAAAACTAAATCTCTTACATTTCAGTGCCCGGTGTGATTTAATTATTTACACATAAAAGGACAGGTGTCAGGTGTCTGCTCTAAGTTTCAAAACAGAGCAATAATCTCTCTTAATCAAAGGTGTTTCGTTTTCACCTTTCATTTGATACAAATAACACTAATTACTGAGTACCTATTATGAGTCCAAAATGATCCCAGGAAATGGGACTCCAACCACTGTCATTTCAAAGCCCCTGACCTAAAAAATTGTCAGCCTTGAGCATATTATAAACTAGCAACTAGGTAAATGCAATGGGAAGTGATAAATACAAAACACAGTGGAAATCCACAGGATCCCTGCTTAACTCACTACTGGAGGCACAAAAGCAATGCATAATCCCTTGAATTCAGCTTTTTATTTTTTACTCAAATTTCAGAAAGATAAATATTATGTGATTTTTAACCTTAGCCTCAATAGTCTATAATTTATTTTTTTAAAATTTTATCTAAAGAAAAATCAATTAAGAGGAATACACATTCATAATACATTAGTATAAATGATAGTTATTAAAATTACACAAATATTTATTTGATATCTTATATTTTGTATTATTTTTTCCACCATCTTGGCAATCTTTTGTAACTTGCACCTTTTTTTGTAAGAAGTGTTCTTCTACAACCTCAACCTCAATACAGTACAAGTAAAAGAATAAACTATCCGGTACATTCTTCCGAGAGACTTTATCAGAGAAACTAAGTTTTTCCAATAACTCATGAATAAAGATTGAGTTTTCAAAGAAACATAATAAAATCCAAAGCATTGGGATCATAATTAAATCTGATGATTGTGGGGCCTCAAGATTGTGTTTTGTCATTTCCTCATGCTGTGTGTTCAGGTGTTTATAATACAATTCTGGTTAGTAGAATTTGGAATGAAAAAATTTTACATGTAGTTTGAAGAGTATAAAATAACTGCAGATACAATATGGGAATTTTGATGTGTACTATAACTATTGCAGTTAATGAGGCTACAATTTACAATATTCTGAAAATTAAAAAAAAAATAAAGCTAGCTATAAAATGAGTATTTTAGCACATTTAATAATAGCTACTTATTTCAAGCTGTTGTTTCATTTTCAGTAACCAAATACTATTTGACCATAATTAAAGGACATATAACTTTTTAAAAACATGGTCATAACAGAACTATCTGCTACTTTAACAGAAGAAAGGAAAGTCGTGTTCATGAAAGGCATTAAGATTTTTCAAACATTCTTTTGAAAGGCTTTCAATTCACCTTAATACAAATCAATTTAAAACTTCTAAAGTCTACTCAAGGTACTTGCAAAAAAGAGGGAAAATACAGTCTATAATTCTAAAGTTTTTTAAGTGCATCAAGTGAAATTTTAATATCGTTACTTTCTGTGACCATGAGTTCAGGCAATGCACCCACTTTTCTTATTACATAATTGGACATATCTGGGAAAGTTTGCCTATGCATAGAAAAGTGGAGCAAACTATCTTTATTAAGTGTAGCAATTTAGTACCATATGATGAGAGTTTTGGAACAGGAACCAAGAAATCTGACTCCCTGTGTCCCTTGCCAGGAATTATTCTGGTAGCTCTGCCTATTTTATTCTCATTCCAAAAGAGGTATTCAGTGCAAATCTCTGAAAGAAATGGGGACCTATTATGTGTCAGATATAGTGCTGGGAGATGCTAAGAGAATTAGACATAGTCCTTGGGTTACGGGTTTCATCATGTTTCATAATCGACTGGGAATATGAATGCATTAAAAGTTGTCTATTTATAAAGTAGAGGGGCTCTGAATACAAATATAAAAGATTTCAGAACATTATGAAACAGATGCTGCATGGAGGCTCAGGAAACCTTGTTCTTTAAGTGGTCTTTCTCAGTCTTCCATGCAGCTAGATCCGCTCAAATCCCTGAATATGGATTTAATCAGAATAAAACAAGGTGAAGCGGCAGTAGATAAGGATTTACCAACTTTGGAGAGGCAAAGTCAGGGAGTGAGTGGTGTGACAATCAGTGTCTATCTGTTCCCAGCATAGGCTATGGTGGGTCTTCACTGGAACACATTGGGTTTGGTGTGTTTCTGATGAGTAGCCTCCAAACCTGACTCTGACCTGATTCATCACATCAACAGACTTAAAGTTAAGAATCATATGATTATTTCAATAGATGCTGAGATAGCATTTGATAAAATACAGCACCCTTCATGCTTAAAACACTAGAAAATATAGGAATAGTAGAAACATACCTCAACACTGTAAAGGCTATCTATGCAAAGCCCACAGTCAACATCATTCTAAACAGAGAAGAACTGAAAGCATTCCCTCTAACAACTGGAACAAGACCCGGATGCCCTCTTTCACCACTTCTATTCAACATCATCCTTGAAATGCTAGCCACACAATCACAATATAGGACATGTAGATTAATGCTCTTCTATTCTGTTACCACTTGAACCTATTGAATCAGAAAACTTCAGTCACCTGCATATGCAGAGGTAATTGAAGGACCCTCATGGCAAAAAGTATTGGGGTCTTCTGTGTGCAGCTGAAGTTGTGAAGTTCTCACTCTTTCAGCAATACAGTCACTGAGGCCAGTTAACACTTCATATGGGTGATTATTTAAATAATGCAACTGTATCAACCATTTGGGAATCTATTTTAAAAACTTTAGCCCATTTTAGAAAAATGGGTTCTGTGTACAATCTTTCAACAAAGGAAGCTACAAGTTGAACTATAGGAATTATGATTAAAGAGATCTGATATCTCAATAACACTTATTTCTGACTATTTGTGGCTTACATTATAGGCCTTGATGAAAACACATGTCTATGCAAAAAATAAATAAATATTTGTATTCGCAAACTGCTTCCAAGAAACAAAACTCTTTACATACATCATAGGGATAATGAAAACACTTCTTTCTCTTGGGGCATTGGTATCTGAGTAACCATGTTGTTTCATTTGCAGAATGTTTTCATTAGTATGAACAAAAGAATGGTTGCAGAGTGTGAATGAACATTTGATGAATAGCATAGACATATTCCCCCATACACCCTTTGGCATGCTGAAATAGTTCCAGGGATATTGATAAATTCAGTTTGTTTTAAGTTGGAATTCCTCACTAGTCATAGATCCATCCAACTGCACAATTCAGCTTCCTTGCTCATTTGCTGTCTTTTTGAATTTCTGAGTTACTAAATATTTCCCTTCTCCCTCAATTCTTTACTTGGTTTACAATTAACTGTCATTGATATGCAGGTATATAAAATTTCAAGTGGAAGTTTTGAAATTTTATTTCTGACTGTAAATAGTGACATAGTTTTTAACCTGCACAAATTTGTGGAGGAATGGAAAAATTTCTTGACTTCTGTTATGGTTTGGATATGAGATGCCCCCTGCCCCATCTCCTCATAATGCATGGTTATTTAGAGGGAAAATGATTAGATTATGAAATCTGTTACCTAATTGGTCCATCCTAGTTTCAGTGGACTGAGTGGGTGGTAGCTGTAGGCAGGTGGGGCATGACTGAAGAAGTTGGGTAACGGAGGTGTACCCTGGAAGGATTGTTCTTCCATACAGCTCCCTCCCCCAACCCCTCTATTTCCTGATCCCTGCTGAACATCTCCTCTCTGGGTCCTTGCATCATGATGTGCAGCCTCACTTTGGGCCCAGAGTAATGGAATTTGACATCTATAGACTAAGACCTCTGAAGCCATGAGCCCTAAATAATTTTGTCCTCCTCTAAGCTACTCTTGTTTGGTTACAACAGTGAAAAAACTAAAAATAAAAAAAAGAAATTAGTATAGAGAATGGGTTATTGCTGTGATTAACATGGCCATGTGATTCAGAAGCACTGGAAAGTAGTTTGTGAAAGTTTACAGATACAAGATGGAAAAGATTTGCAATGATGAAATGGAACTTAAGGGGAATTCTTGTGGGAGCTTAGAAGACAGACTGTGATCATGAGCTTTTAGAGGGAAATGAAAACTCCACTGGGAATTGGAATACAGGTCACCTGTAATTTATTCTGTCCTATATGCAGTTGTCTCTGGAAATACCCTTATAGACAGACTCAGAAGTCCTTTAATCCTAAGAATCTCTCAATCCAATTAAATGGACTATTCAGATTAACAATCATAGACTGCTATACACACATACCTCAATATGATAAATAAATGGATGGAGATTGGTAGCAGCTAGATTTCAAACTGCTGAAGTGAGATCATTCAGATAAGCTAGGGGAGGAGGCTAGACGGATCCATGTGGCACTAGAGTTGGAACATTACTACGAACTCATATTTAGTTAGCATAGTCACAGATGGTTATAATTAGTAGTGTGTTATATATATATAAAACACACATACATAACATACACACACACACACACACACACGCATATATATATAAACATACACACAAGTTAGTATACTCCCACAAATAAATATCTCCCAGTAGAATGTGCATGCACAGCATGATCTTGGTTTTCAATACCAAGAACCAAGTGAACGAACTTCCAATGACTAAAGCTGAAATACTTAAAGCAAAATGAATAAATAAATACATCAATAAATAAAATATTAGGCTATAACCCAAACTAGAAAACAAATAGCTATGCATCCATACTGATATAAATAAACAGCTGAGTAAAAGAAAATAAATTAGATTCAATGGACAAATTTATCACATTGACAAAACCCAGATAAATCTGTGTGGATTACTTGGGGCCTCATTCATGGTAGGCAAGCACTTTATCATTGAAATACACCCCAGCCAGGATAATGCTTCTTAATGGAGAGAGAGCATAATCCCTGTGTGCGGCTACTCATAGAGAATCACACATAAAAAGGATGGTACTGTTGGAGAGGGAAGACAAAAGTAACTTTACAGTGGGGAAACCTGAGGAATGCTTCAGGTAATGAGCATCAGTATTTTTAATTTTTTTTTAAATTTTTTAATTTCTTCTAATTTGCTGTACATGACAATAGAATATATTTATATGTTTTGATACATCACACATAAATGGAGCATAATTTCTCATTTTCCTGATTATACATAGTGTAGGATCACATCAGTTATGCAGTCATATATGCATATGAGGTAATAATGTCTGTTTCACTCTACTATCCTTCCTACCCCCATACTCCTTCCTCTCCCTTCAGTCCCCTCTACCTAATATAAAGTAAATCTATTCTTCCCTAACTCCCTCTTTATTGTGAATTAGCATCCACATATCAGAGAAAACATTCAGCCTTTGGTGTTTTGTGTTTGGCTTATTTTGCTTAGCATGGTATTCTCTAACTCCATCTATTTACCAGCAAATGCCATAATTTCATTCTTCTTCAAAGAAGAGTAATATTCCATTGTGTGTGTGTGTGTGTGTGTGTGTGTGTGTCTGTGTGTATACACCATGTTTTCTTTATCTATTCATCTGTTGAAGGGCATTCAGGTTGGTTCCATATTTTAGCTATTTTGAGTTGAGCTGCTTTAAACATCCATGTGGCTGTGTCACTATAGGATGGTGATTTTAAGTCCTTTGGGTATAAACCGAGGAGTGGGATAACTGGATCAAATGGTGGCTCCATTTTAAGTTTTCTGAGGAATCTCCATACTGCTTTCCATATGGTTGCACTATTTTGCAATCCCACCAGCAATGTATGAGTGTACTTTTTTGCCCACAAACTCGCCAACATTTATCGTTGCTTGTATTCTTGATAATTACCACTCTGATTGGAGTGAGATGAAATCTTAGACTAGTTTTGATTTGCATTTCTCTAATTCCTAGAGATGTTGGATATTTTTTTCATATATTTGTTGATCAGTTGTATATCTTCTACTGAAAGTGTCTGTTAAGTTCCTTAGCCCATTTATCGACTGGGTTATTTGCATTTTTGGTGCTAAGTTTTTTGAGCTCTTTGGATATCCTAAAGATTAATGCTTTATCTGAGGTGCATGTGATAAAGATTTTCTCCAAATCTGGAGGCTCTGTCTTATTGATTATTTCTTTTGCTGAGAGGAAGCTTTTGAGTTTTAATCCATCCCATTTATGGATTCTTGATTTAACTTCTTATGCTTTAGGGGATTTGTTAATGACATCAGATCCTAGGCCAACATGGTGAAGATTTGGGCCTAGTTTTTCTCCTAGTAGTCACAGGGTCTCTTTTTTAGAACCTAACTCTTTGATCCACTGTGAGTTAAGTTTCATGCAGAGTGAGCATGAATATTTAATAGGCAGGACTCCATTGAAAACACCCTTGAAGTGCCATGAGAAAAATGGCACCTCATTTTCTCTCTCCCCAAACCTACAACCCCAGTTTCATCATGAGAAAATGCATTAAACAAATTCCAATAGAGGGGTACCCTAGAAGACATCTGGCTAGTACTCTTCAGAACTGCCCACAACATCAATAAAAAAAAAGTCAGAGAACTGTCACCAATAAAGAGGAGCCTAAGAAATCATGTCAATGAAATGCAATACTGGATGAAATCATGAGAAAGGGAAAGATATTAAATTCAAAAATTAGAAAATATGAATAAACTATTGACTTCAATGATGATACATCAATATTAGCTCATTAGTTGCCACAAACATAAAATACTAACCTAAGATGATAATAATTGAGAAAACTGGGGAGGGGGAAGACATGGGAAATTTATGTATATCCTTTCAATTTATCTATAATTATCTAACAGCTACAAAAATAAAGTCTATATTCTAAAACGTGAAAAGTTATAAGAAAGATTTTTATTGTTATAAATAGAATTTAGCACTTTTTTCATTTCAAAAGATCTTTGATAAAGACTTTGAAGAGTAGCAGATTAATCTTTTCAAACGTTGGTAGTTTTAATATCAGCACTGTATAAATATATACTTGCATATTCAATTTTAATGACCTTAAGTGTATAAGATTTAATATTTTATATGTTTCTTAATAAATAAGTATTTATGTGTATATATACACATCTGCATGAACACATCTGCAGTATCCTTTTGAATGTAAAAAATCATTTTGGAACTGACCATAATATTCTTGTATTCATACCGAATTACTTCTTTATACTTCAAGACATTAATTGTCCTATAGTGCATATGCTTTAAATGAACACACTCAAATCTTTTAAAAAAGAGAGTGTTTATAACTTGCTCTCTACCTATCTCTATTTCTTCTTTTCTTTTTTTGGCAGTGCTGGGGATTGAATCCAGGGACTTGTGATTACGTGGCAGGCACTCTACCAACTGAGCTACATCCCCAGTCCTTATCTACCTGTATAGAATGTAACTGTATTTAAGAAATAAAGGAAAAGTCTATATCTTGTTCCTTTTCACTGCATCTAAGTATCACCCTTAACACCATGTATGGCTACACTTTATAGTGTAGCCATTCCATATCAATTGAAATCAAAATATTGATTTGTTGAAACAAAGACTGGACTTCAAACTATTCCAAGGCCAAAATACAAATAAGTCAATCATAAACAATCAAGAAACCTTGATGAAGGTTCATCTTCATACTTTCTTTTGGTTCAGAAAGTATGAAGATTCTCTCCAAAGGCCTGGTTAGGAAACAATGTTGAGAAACTTAAAAGAGAGAAGGAACATAAAGATGTTCATAAGCAAAGTCAAGGTCAAAGAACTTTACAATTCACTCAAGATAAAATAGCAAAACAAAACTAAAACAGGGGTTCAAATGTCTTTTCTTAACTTTCTCAGTTAACGATTCAAATAGATTTTAAATACAACAAAATAAAAATTCCCAAACAATTTTTGTAAAAGTAATTTAAAATGAGAGATGAAACCAAATTTATTGATTAGCCTCCTGTATTTTATATCATTTAAATATTTGAT
>JAJEJO010001772.1:491238-502617 GCA_020662805.1 Glaucomys volans
GCCTCCTGTATTTTATATCATTTAAATATTTGATCTACCTTATTTCTCTCAGAAAATTCAGGTAGAAAAATTATTTTTTTAATTCAATGAGAATTAAAAAGAAAAGCATTTAGAACAATATATTTTTTGTGTCATTTGAGTTCCCCAGAGAACAAACACAAAATGTGGTAGACAGTAAAAGAGATTGATCTGTGAGAGATCAAAAGACAACAAGAAGTTTTGTTCAGGAAGACCTTCAGACCTTTATGTGGACCTCACTTTTGTGAGGGGAAATCAAGCAAGGCTGAGTGTTAGTCAGTGATTGCTACAAACTGAGATGCAATCTGGTCAAGTCTCATTCCACCCAAGGCGAGACTCCAGGCAAATATTTGCCCCTTAGAGGAGACACCTGCTGAGGAAATGCAGGAATCCTAGTATGTCCATCTGTTCAGTCACAGCCTGGGCCATTCAGTCATAGGCTGCAACTGAGGCAGGTTCTAAAGATACAGCTGATACCCCGGTTACCTTAATGAGTCTTGCTTCCTCGGTGTTGAAGTATAACACCAGAGAAGCATGCCGAGGCAAGTGTAGAGGAGAAAGTAAGAAGCTTTATTAAAGAAAAGTAAAAGCAGACTTCTCTCAGATGGAAGAAGGGTACCCAAAGGTGGAATCCAGATGCAGACAGGTTTCATGGCCTCCATTTCCTTGATTTGGCCCAATTCCTTATTTCTACACTAACTGTCTGTCCCCAGTTCTGGCTTCACAGCTAGAGGCTATCAATGAAAGTACTCCTTGCAGGCATATGAGAGATGCATCCTCATGGCTACACAGTCTACCCTGTACCCTGCGGAATCCTTTTTCCTAATATATGTTTGAAGTGTAGCACTTTCAGGGTCCCAGTGAACTTCTTTTCCGTGAAAATCTGGCAAAAGGATGATTAATAAGATGAACCACAGTTCCTATCTCGATAGTGGGCTTAGGTCTACTGGTATTCATCTTTCCCCTCTACTGCCTATCGGAAGGTCCCTCAGTCAGCTCTCAGTTCTGGGAACCTCAGTGAAATCACAGGTTGCATGACTCAAAGCCTCAATGAGCCCCCCGTAACAATATGCCTCAGGACAGGTTTGTGACTTGTCTATTTATCATCACAATTTAGCAACAATTACTCAGAGGCCCCCAAGAATTCCACAATATTGTCCCCAGCTCCAGGGACATAGTCCTACCCCTTTCATTCAAATCCATTTTTGTCCTCTCTGTCTCTGGACACAAAGAGGCTGAAGTACTTAAGGATAGCAGTTGTAACTTGAAGTGCAATGGCATTCTTTTGCAATGGAGCTTATCAAGAGTGTTCCTTGGTAAAGTGGAGTCACTAGGACAGGAAATGCAAAGACCACCATCAGTGATGTGATTGTAAGAAGCTATTCCTGAGTGCAGTTCTTGGTTTGTTTATTTCCTTCCTTCCTCCCTTCCTTTTTTCCTTCCTTTTTTTTTTTTAAAATTGGTATTGGGGATTGAATATTGAATGCAGGGATGCTTAACTGCTAAGCTACATCCCCAGCCCTTTTTTTTTTATAGTTTTTTTTTATTTTGAGACATATTCTTTCTAAGTTGCTTAGGGTCTCACTAAATTGCTGTCTCCGGCATTGAACTTTTGATCCTCCTGCCTCAGCCTCCTGAGTTGCTGGGATTACAACATGTGCTACCATGCCCAATTCAGTTCTTGATTTCTTTAATAGCATCTTCACTCAGGAACACAGAACTAAGTACAGTCTCTGATTTTATGTGTACACTGAATTCTGGAGTGTGGCAGTTCCTATTCACAGAATATGGGCTCCCAGCTGATGTTAGTGTCTTTAGCAGGTCAAACACTGCACTAACCTAACATCTTTTAGATGGTGTGATATATGCCATGACCCGAGATTTTTAACATGTAGACCCACTTCTGTTCCTCCCTTAGACCTGGCAAAATTATATATATATATATATATATATATATATATATATATCATTATGATATAATATATAATATGTATATAATGATATAATATATAATATGTATGATATATATAAATATTTGTGACCCGTATCATGCATTTTATGAGAAGAACCATGCAGTTCTATAATTATATGAGCCTCTGTACAATAGTCAGAGAACATTTTCAAAATCAGATATACTGCAGCTGGCAGATTCCTGGTAGAAAGAGAGGGCCTTTCACAGTTGAGAGCTGAGATGAAACGCTCTTAGATGCCAGTGTCTGACTGGAAGATTGCCTTGGTGATGTCACTTGATACAGCTTGAACAGTATTGTGCTCTCACAATGCACTGTCAGCTGTTGACATCTTAAAAAGGGATGACTGACTGCCTTAAAATGCTAATGGATTTTCCATTTTCTGAAGGCAAACAACTATGTAAATTTATGAACCAATTGTTATCCCAAGTTTCTTTCCAGACCTTGTTATAAAACTGATTCATTTTTGCCTGGAAAAGACACATTCTTTTGTTTTGGTTAGAAGAGCAAATTCTCATACTGACCAGACTGCAAAAGATTATACTACTTTAAATATAGTACTAAAAATAACTTTAAAAGAACAAAACGGTGCATGGTGGCATCCATTCTGGGAATTAAAGCAATTTGGAATGCTTATTTAAAGTCCAGTTGATAGCTTCAGTACAATGAGAAAATAATCAGTATGTGAAGATTTTATCTAAATGGTTTTCATAGGCCAAAAAGACAAATTTACCCAAAGAATCAAAATAATGAAATATATTGCAGTCTAAATTTTACCTGAAACCTGTGTTCTCAATAAATGCATATATTACATGCATTTGAGTATCCTTGTCATTATCTGTTGTTTTCTACACTTACTTGATATTCAAGGGAATAAATCTCTCTTCCTTTATGTGTATTTTTATTAGAGAAGCTAGACATGAATTTGAAATGGGATTTTTTAAATCCTCTCATTGCAGGGTGGGAGGGAGGCAAGAATGGAGGAAAGATAGATTGCATAGAGGAAAGAGGGGTGGGGATGGGGTGGGAGGGAAGAAAAATAACAGAATGAGGCAAACATCATTACCCTATGTACATGTATGATTATGTAAATGGTGTGACTATACTTCATGTACAACCAGAGAAACAATTGTACTTCTTTCATGTATGATGAATCAAAATAAATTAAAACAACAAAAATAAAAACTAAATCCTCTCATTGCACTAAGAACTGCTATGTCATATAGCCACAGACAGATGTGGATCAAACTTGAAATATGTGTTAGTGTAAAACTTTCTTAATGTCATTTGAGCAGAGAATATAAAATATATTTTAGATATTTCACAAAATTTGTGCTCAGAATTGGTTACAGTTTTCTTC
Source organism: Glaucomys volans (assembly GCA_020662805.1). NCBI lineage: Eukaryota > Metazoa > Chordata > Mammalia > Rodentia > Sciuridae > Glaucomys > Glaucomys volans. The sequence goes on from JAJEJO010001772.1 coordinate 494,587, forward strand.
AGTACATAGTTTTTGGAGGTTTTAAATGTGCAAAAAATATTTGCTGCATTTAAAATGTTTATTTTAATGGCCTCAAGGTATTTAACATTACAACTTTCATAAGTAAATGTAAACATTTCTCTTTCCATGACTGTAGTTAATTGTAGTGTTACTAATTTAGAACGAATTTAAATTATGTCTACACAAAATAATTATAAATATTTACAAAATTTTTGAAGTATATGCATGTATTAGAGAATGTGCATATATATTGTTTAGCTATGTTCTCCCTCTTGCCAGAAATTATCAGGTCAAGGAATATTCCCATTTCAATTATATTTTTCAAGTAAGTGTTTAGAATAAAATCATGTCATAATAATGTTATGAACCAATATAAATACAGAAATGATTGGTAAAGCTTTACAGTTACAGATTAACTTAACTTCAAAGCATTATACAGTATATCAGAATAACTAGAAATGGCATAATGATGATGATGATGGTGGTGATGAAGATGATCATCTTACAACTGAGAAAGCATTCTCAAAGAGATCAAGTGACTTGAATGAGTTCACAGCTATTGTTTTATAAAGAAAAATCAAGAGTTAGTTTTCTAACTTCAAAATCACAATTAACTAAATATATGGAACATCCATCTGTACTAAGAGAGACTGTTTATACTTATAGATCTCTAGAAATCATGTCATGCAAGACTAAAGAAATTGATTGAACTTGGCTAAGAGAAGCCTGGGGCAGACTTGGCAGTTGAAGATATCTGATAGACTGTCAGAGCAGAGAAGTATTTTATTTCTTCTCAAGGAAGCAAACCTTTGCATAAATGGGTCAAAATACCAAGAATTCTATGTCTCAAAATAAGGAACTGGTTTATAAATTATAAGAATCAGGAGTGGAGTTGTCTTTCCCAAGAGGTATTCTTTAGTAGGAGATTTTTCAAGCAAAAATTGCTTGACCCTCTGGCAGAGAGATCATGAGAAAAAAGAAAAAAGTATTTGTGCAGTAAGTAAAAGACTAGATTTTGAGGCTACTGTGGATCTGCCCAAACAAATTGTTAGAATCACAGAATGTTAGAGATGAAAGAAATCTTGAAAAACAAACTTCTACTCCTCTCACTTAAAGATGAGAAACTAGAACCATGGAAGTCAATTTATCTGCTTAATGTCATGACATAGATTATTTGTTAGCAAAATCATAAATCACTGAACTCAAAAGACACAGAATTCTCAGGTCAATTGAACCAATAACCAGAGGTTGCCAAGATACTTTCATAGTCTTCAGGAAAACCAGACTTTTTATTGCAAAGTGATTCACCAGTCCTATGTGGTTTTTAGTGACAAATTGATGCAGCTAAGAAGTGATTGTCTTAATTTATACACTCCCATTGGCAAAGGTTTATTTTACATTTGCTATGGTTCGTTTAGTCGAATCTGTAACATTCACCAAACTTAATAGTAAAGAGAAGGGTCTGCCAGCATGACTTAGAATCTAATAAGCACAAGAAACATAACTGCAACCATGTAGAAGCCTGTTCATCAGTTCTTAAAAATCCCTTGGTAGGAAAGACCCATGGGGTGAACTGAGGAAGAGGACATGAATATATTCAGTGATGGATCCTCTAATTAATTACTCCATTTATTAAATATTTGATCTGATCCCCTAGTATGTGCCCCACCAGGAATTTTTCTCTTCATATTTTTGCAATTGTATATTAACAGAACAGTATAGGACATTACTTGATTTCTAATTAGTACTTATTTCAAAGGCAAGATGGGAAACAACTCACATATTCTACAAGCCATGCTATTGTATTTCAAATGAAAACCTGATAGAACAGAAACCTGATCCCCATTCTAAGTATTTGCACATCAATCAGGTAAGCAGGCACCAATGTCTCAGTGTATTCTGGGCTTGAAGGATTCAATAAATCTATTTAGAGAGAAGAGTGGAGGACCTTTAGATTACATAGAGGGAAACGAGAGGAAGTGGGGATATGAAAAATGGTGGAATGAGACAGACATCATATCCTATGTACGTGTATGATTACACAAATGGTATGAATCTACATGGTGCACAACCATAGAAATGAAAAGATGTACTCTATTTGTGTACAATGAATCAAAATGCAGTCTGTAAAAATAAAAAAAAAATTAAAGAAAAGAAACATATCTGGCACTTTGTTGGACATCGGAAAAGCAGAATATAGCAGTTCCCCACTTGTTCATGGGTAAGATGTTTCAAGACCCTCAGTCTTGTGCATGCCCAGCAGATGCCTGAAACTGTGGATAGTACAAATCCTGTCTATACTTTTTTTCCCTATATGTACATACCTATGATAAAGTTTAATTTGTAAATTAAGCACAGAAAGATACTAACAATAACAACTAGTATAAACTAGAAGTTACATGTACTAAAATAAAAGTTATGTGGGAACTGTCAAAAAAAAGTAAAATGCCCATGATTTCAAATGAAGGAAAATAATAACAATTATTATGTCTATATTCTGCAATGTCCTATGTTGGAAAATTCTATATACAATATTACTGTACTTCTCACCATAACAATAAGAAAGGGTATTGTCATACCTATGTTGCATATAAGAAAGTTAATTGTTTGGAAAATTGGTAAATGCTGAAATTCAAGCTTTTATATATATATGTATATAAAAATTCATTTATTTATATATATACAAATTTTATTTATGTATACAAATTATATATATAGAACATATATATCCATGTGTGTATATATATATAAATAATTTGTTTTTTTAACCAGGGATTGATTGAACCCAAGGACATTTAACCACTGAGCCATATCCCCAACCCTTTTTATTTTATTTTTTTATTTTAAGACAGGGTCTTGCTATGTTGCTTAGGGCCTGGCTGAGTTGCTGAGGCTGACTTTGAACTTGTGATCCTTCTGCCTCAGCCTCCCAAGTCACTGGAATTACAGGCACGTGATACCACACCCAGCTCAACCACATCTTCTAACTACAAATTTGCTTCTTCCTAAATAAAGCAGTTGCTATAAAAATTAAAAAATGATAATGATACTAAGAAGAAAATTTATTCGAATGAACAGAACTGATTCCCCCTTAAAAAATCTCATTAAAACCTTACAAACCCCCCAAATTATATGAGAAGTATTATCCATATTGTAAAAATATGAAAGTGAAATTTAAGTAGGTTAGCAATTATTTATGTCCACAAAGATAAAAGCCACTCAAGCCAATTTCAAACCTAGGTCACTCTGACTTCCAAATTTGCAGTAATTAAATGTTGTTCTGAACTTTCTGCTTTTCTCAGGAATTCTGACTTTTCTGCTTTTGGTATTGGCAAAGACTTAAGGTTTCCTAGTTCTTCATTTGCTTAAAATGCTCTTTCTTGGCTGTAAACCCCCATAGTTTTTACCAAGCTGTTTTCCAAACTCTATTGGAGCTAGATGTGTACTTTTATGTATGTGTTTTCCAGTAGCATGTAAGTGTAATTGCTGTGTGCTCTTTTCCAGATAACAGCAAAGGAGACATTGCATGAATTCTGTGTCCGATTCTCCTTTGTATCTTCTTCCACATTGGTTCCTGGACTGCAGATGTGATAGTTAGCACTCTATCAATCATCTTAGACCCCAAGAAAAAGAGCCATGTAGTAAGGACAGTGGGCAGAAAGAATAAAATATCTTGAGACCTGGAAAATTTTGTAAGACTGCCAAAGTAACCCAGGACTGTCTAATCTTAACCATTTTATGCAAAAGAGAACAAAAATGTATGTTTGCTGTCATTTTTTTCTTTTAACTATATGCAGCTCAACTTATTTAAATCATACAGCTACAAACTGCTGAATAAAAAACAACCTCAAGATTGCATCCATTTCAATTCAATAAACACTTACTGGAGAACCATTGGGGGAGCTGCACTGTGGTTAATACCTTAGGAAATAGAAAAGTGGCAGACAATTATAGAAAGAAATAATTTTTAGGAATCTTTAAGAAATAACTAATAATAAATTAAAACATAGCAGTAATGAGGACATGCTACTGGCAATGAAGGCTTCCCAGCAAAACCAGTGGAAATCATATATAGCAGTTATTTTAGAGGTTTTATATTCAACAAATGGTGTGACCCTTGACAAGCAGTGATTAAAATGTGGTTTAATAAATTATAAAGGTGTATTTAGGACAGCCATCGCCTATGGTTAGCTCTTCAGATTATGTTAAGCATTTGGGGGAAAGGGATTAATTCCTATAGGTAGCGCATGAAGAAAAGCATTCAAATGATTCTACCTTGTTAATTTGAGACCAGTTCACACGGACTTCCTCTTACATTTACAGTAACAAGTTGCTGAAATGTTCCTCAATTTCTTTTATTTCTGGGAATTGTGAACATTAATGAGTATATGCATGGAAAAACAGTAAAGTCAGAGCAATATTGCTATTTAAAGTTTAGATACTTCTACCATGTTGCTGACGCCCTAAAATGGAGATGCGTACTCTTGTGCTCTGTGTATCTGTGTGTGCCAAATCTCTACTTGAAATGAAAAATAGCGAGTGAGAAGTTTGAGAAATTACTCCTTTTTAATATCTCAAAACTCTATGAAGGTAAGCGTAGAAGATAAATTTATGTTTCATGTTCATTTAATCAATCTAAGCTCATGGAGTTTTGACAAACTGCCTTGGGACAAAGCTTGTTATTGTTATCAAATATCCATGTGTTCCTTAACCTTTCAGCATAAATTTAAACTGAAACTGTGGTCCCGAGTTTTGAAAACCAAAGGTTAGGTGAGGATGATGTAATCCACTTCCATAAACACCCTAAAATATCTGAAATGAACTTCCCACTCACTTTTCTTTGCTGAGGTGATCATAGGTAGAGTCTGGAGCAAAGATGAACAGTCAAATGTTTTGCAGCCTCAGCTATGAAGAAATAAAAAATAAGCCTTTGTTATGCAAATGTACTAAGATGAGGTTTTATGTATGCAATACCACATGTTAGTCTGCTGCTGAGTACTGAAATCCGTCCTTCAAATAGAGTTCTATTTTGAAAGCTAAAACATGTAGCATTGACTTATTGATAAGGATATGGGTGGGGAAATAACTGACATGGGCAGCTAGAAAATGTTCACCTGTGGATAAATGTGGACAGAGATTTGGAAAACCGATGATCAGTTTGAAATGAAAGAAAATGACATGTGCTTTTGAGGTTTCTGACTTGGGACAGGGTCAAAACCCACATTGTTGCCATGTGTTTGGACTGCATATGACAAGGTATTAAAGAAATCACAAAGAGGAAGAAAAAATGATCAGGGAAATTCATCTTGAGTATAGGCATACATTTTTAAAATATACAGAAATTCTTGACAATTAGAGATTCAGGGCCTTGAAGGAAAGAATGTTCAAACACTGCTAGAAATGAGTATAAGTTGGTATAAACATCTTAGGAAAAGCAGTGTTTTCTCATGATCTATTATGTGTATGTATGCAACTCAACATTTCCACTCTAAGGTGTACACTAAACAGAAATACATATATTTGCTCATCAAAATGAATGTGTTGCAATGTCATAGCAATTCTCTTCTTAGTAGCCCAGAACTAGAACATTCTCAATGTCCATCAACTTAGAATGAATAAGTACATTGTGGAATGTTCACAAATGGAATATTCTATGACAATAACCCAACTATTATATGTAAAAATATAACGTAATGTAGAATAGAACCAAAGAAGTCAAGTGCAAGAGAATATATACTATTGGATTCCATTTGACTAAATTTCAAAATTCATTAATACTGATTTATATCATGTCAACAAAATGGCTCTCCTTGAGTGTTGGTGTGAGTTAATGCTCATAAGGTGGCATGAGAAGGACTTTTTAAGGAGCTAATGCTTTAATTTCTTGACTAAGATGCAGGTTACATAGGCATTGCAAATTTGTGAAATCATATCAAGCTGTACACTTAGGATTTGTGGTTTTCTCCATGTTTATTTTAATATGATTAAAGCATAATAAAAATAGATAATAAATGATGACATTGATATGTGTTCAGATTTTGGGAATCTCACTGTTCTATAAGTGATATTAAAATTCATATGAGTAACAAGTTCCTATAAATTATTTTCAGGATAGAGTATATGAGGGCAAAACTAAGATTATAGATGTGGTTTTCACATATCTTAAGAAAACAACCTTTAACTTCATAGTGGAAATTAGTATCAAAAATCAGAGAAACTAAAGAAGACTTAAGAAGCATGTCTCAAAAATAATTTGAGTTATAGCTACTGACACACAAAACTCACTGGAAGTAAGTAGCTTAGAAGTTTGCAAACCTACTGAAGAAGACATATTACAAAAAAAGAAAAATACTCCCCATAAGAAGTAACAAGTCTAGAACCCAGATATTGGTTTTTAGATATCATTCTCTCTGTGTATCCATCATGCTTGCCACCATGATTGTCACCAGATAGATGCCTCTCCATCACGACTGTCACAAGATGTATCCCTAGCAGACTTAGTGCCCATCAAATTAAAACAATAAGCTAACTGATGCTGTTGCATTTTAGAAGAATCTTAAATAAAAGCTAGAATTGCTCACATGAAGAGTAATAGAAGCAGATGTCGGTCAAATATTCTAGGCCAGTGAAATAGCATGGTCATCAAATAAGACTGAGGGAAGAATGCACACTGGCCACAAAGACGAATAAGGTGATCGGATATGTGTCAGAGCACCAAAACAGCGAAAGGAAGAGTGCAGGAAGAAAGGCAGACTCAAAGGAGTTCCTAGTTCATTTAGTAGGTATTAAAAAACAGTTCTTTTAAAATAAAACATAGTATGATAAGGACTCTTTGCTAGTAAGATGAATTCAGCAATGGAATCTGGAAAGACTAGACAATCTTTTGCAAACATCAAGCCTAGCATTAATTTAAAGCAGCAAGGTGAGAAATTTTAGTTAAAAACCAGAAGGGTGAAAAGCAAGTAGAGTCAATTACTGAGGAGTTATTCACAATCTCCTCCATTCACTAAGCAGAAATAGAAGAGACGTTAATGTCCTTTGCCAATACACAGCTCCCCATTGTTGTAGTAATTCTTAGGGACATCCTTAACATGGTTACATTTTGATTCTTATTATGCAAATTCTTAACATTTCACTGAAAAGCCTGGCTGTTCCTTCAGTGTGCCGCATGTTAATAAAATGGCAATATAGTATCTGAGTATCACTTTCTCTTTCCAGGGAATGAGGACATTTTTGTAGCAACAACAATAAATTGAGAGCTGTATTCATGAATGTGAGTATGCTATAGATTTTAGCAAGAGGAAGCTGACTACCCACACTGTCATCTCGGCTGCTCTGTTTGCTATATTAAGCCACATATGTAATGAGGAGTGGAGCAATAATTAAATCACTGGAGTGTCACTTTTCTCTTTCTGTAGCATCACTCTGGGCAGACTAGCAAGAAGAGTCTATTCTGAGGCTGCAGGCTGCTTAATTTTTTCTCTTTTCAGAATTGTCAGCTTCTAAAACTATCATTTAAGTCACTTCAAATTTTTTCAAATAAATGAAGTATATTAGCAAGTAGTTATCAGATGGAAAACTAAAGCATGCACGGACTGTATCAGGATAGCTACCTGATTTTCAAAATGGCAGGAGAAATCAGCATTTTCCTCAAGAGATCCTGTCACTATGGGTATAGGAAAGACAAACAGATTGGCAATTCTACATTAGACACAGCAATGTTATTTCATTTTGAGTATATCAATGTGAGTGTGTGCTTTTAAAAAACAAGTTTCTGGGAGGCATACACAAAATCTCTAATGACAATTTCAGGGTATCCTTTAAAATGTAAATAAGGTGTAGATGGAATACACACCACAATGATTCTTGATATCAAAATGAATGTAACAATTATTCAATCATTTTCACATAGCAAGTACCTTTAGAAAAATAAACAGGATCAATCACCACACACACACCCGTGCGCACAAACACAGAGAGAGAGAGAGAGAGAGAGAGAGAGAGAGAGAGAGAGAGAGAGAGAGAAAGAAA
>JAJEJO010001772.1:502717-578210 GCA_020662805.1 Glaucomys volans
TCAGGAAGCCTGCACTTGACAGTCTGAAGCACACAAATGACTTGGAGTGTATAAACTACTATGTGCATAATCTATTTTTATAGCCAGGATTGTTTTCTACCCAGATACATAATTTCCACATGGCCCCAGTCACAAATACCTGCATACCTATAATACGTGAAAAAAAAAAAAAAAAAAAGCTAAATGATCCTTTTTTTTCCACTTTCTTCTTTTCTTTTAACAACTGCAGGAGCTTGACCTGTTATTTCATTTATCTCTTTTCCAGTGTTCTTTTGCTTCTCTGTTTTATCATGCTTTTTTTCTTTTTTGTGGAAGAAAAGGGAATAGTGCACAGCTGTCCTAGAGGCACTTTTTATTGTTGTTGTTTTGAAAAATCTTTTCTCCTGCAGTGACGGCAGTGCTTATTAATCTTTTCTTCCTTGTGGTCTCAATGGTTTTCTTTCTCTCTCTTTTCCATTGGAAACCTGTAGGTGGTAAAAATTATTTCTTTCTTCCAGGTATCTGTGCTCCATTGGGAATTAGCAAAAGTGCTGGGTTTTATGCTGATCTCCCCTGTGCAAAGGGGAAAAAATACATCAGTGGAACTGGGTTTGCTCTGAAGAGCCAATATATGTCGAAGTATCTTTCAAATTCTAGGTCAGCAGTGAAGAGCTGGGAAAGCCTTCTTTATAAAGTCTCATGTTCTGCCTAATTATTCCAAGCTTCAAGAAAAAGCTGCTGTCAAACCACTTGGCTAAAGTAGTTATGTTTAATGAGTTTCATTCCTGAAGTTGTGTCTACATTTCTAAAGTTTTCCAAGCCTGGACCAATTGTTTAGGCAGTGATCTTTTGGGAAAAATGCCCACTTGGTAAAAACTGGGCACGGTGAAAGTCTTACCCCAGCTCTGAGAGTTTCCCACAGCTCTAATTTCCAGTGGAAAATTACCGTCTCCAAGGTCAGGTTAATGGACTCAGTGTGGACTTATTTTTCCTTAGTAAGTTTTGGAGGAGACAATGAGTTATGTTTTACTGATGGTTAGAGCAAGAGAAAATGTGATGAGTCGCATTCATGAGAAGTAGTTACAGAGGAGAGAGAAAAGAGAACAGAATTTGTAAGAGCAGAAATCGGTTTGAGCCCAAGCCCTGGCTCACTAGATGTGAAAACTTGTTAAATTATTAATTTTTTTTTCAAATTCAGGATTTTTTTTCTACATAGGATGAAAAACCTAACAATCCTAAGATCCTGTGATTTTGGGGGGGTGCAGATTCATTGTTATAATACATATAAAAAAATTGCTGAAGCACACGCACATAGTACACTGTGGATGCATTACTTACTATTTTTTCATAATCATGACCATCATTTCTATGATCTCATAGAATGTTAGAACACTGGAAAACTGTGGCTGTTTTATTACAAGTTGATAGTCAATTATGGACAAAATCAGGAACCTGTAAAAGTCAATGATGAGACGAAAGATTACACAGTGGTAATTAGACCAAAATCTCAGTTATCTTATTTTTTTTTTTTTTTTGGTGATCTTTATGGGGAATTTAAATAAAATAATAATATCTCACAGTGTTAAGCTTTATGTCAATCAGTCAGTAAATATTCACAATTGGATTGAATTATTGACCATTTCATCCTTATAAAATGACAATATTACTAATCATTTTGTTAAAATAATAAAGTACATTAATATGAAGGTTAAAGTAAGGTGACTAAGTAACCAATTCAGTGCAGTTTGAATATACAGTTTGTGCTGTAATTTTATCTCAGCACACAAATCAGTGTGATTAAATAGTCATTGACTTTTAAATGTTTACTTTGATGATAGCCACTTAAATTCAATTGGTAAATAGTCAACTCTCTATTTCTAAATAGCCAATTGGTTAATGACCTCATTAATTTTCCTCTCTCCATTCATTGAATGTGTATGCATGTCTGCATTCAAATGCATGTATATGAACTGAAGTAAACATAACCTCTAGCTTCTTAACAGGGTTACATCTCTATGAGATATTTAGCAATATTTTCTAAGATTAACAATTTAACTGACACAGCTCAGGGATGTCATTAATATTACTGATCAACTATATGTAATCACCATATATTTTTTCTATGATAATGTTCTTGCAGTCTTTTCTAATAGTTTATTAAAGAGATATTCAGAAATAATTGTCAAACCTTGTGTACTCTAAATTGATCTTTTTCAATTTCTAAATAAGTATATCCAAAGATAGACAGCCAAACAGACAAACTCTTGCTTTCTATTTTATGGTTAGATAAGTACTGAAAACTTGCTTCCCATGGTCATTTTAACTATAAAGAATGTGGTCCCTGCATCTGTGCAACTCCACAGATTATATGCTTTTTTCCATATTACACTGTCTCTCATGTTATCATGGAGAACCAGGACAAAGAACAGACCCCAGGGTTAGCCTGGTGGAGAAAAATGCAGCCCTAAGACTTCAGGTACCCTTCAGGTGGAGTACCTGAAGCCATCACTTTGTGGCTGAGTGAACTTCTTCACCCTGACTGTGCCTGGCTTCCTCATCTGTACAGTACTGAATAATGATGCTCCTCCAAAGGTTTGCTCATTTCACTCACTTTATTCAATAAATTCTTTTTTCATATGTGTCACAGAAATGATGGCCAGATAAAGACCTAAAATAGTGGTTTAATATGAGGATTAAATTAATATATATGCAGTGCAGATTCCAACACCTGCCCATAGCAACCTCAGAATAGTAGCAATGAGTGGTTACTCATTATCCTGAGTGTTAATTTAGGTACCAGGCACACTCTTCAGCTCCACTTTTATATCTCTTTAATCCTCAAATTTAGCCTACACATGAGCTTTTATTCCTGTATTTTAGAATGGAAAACTACAACTCAAAGAAAGTACTTTCCTAACATTACACACTCAAAAAATTTGGAGTTAGGCTTCAAACACAGACCTGTTTAATATCATATGCATGTACATAATGAAATGCATCTGACTTAAAAGAAGGTACTAGCTACATAGAGAAAAAAATGGTGAACTCTATATTTTGTCAAAGACATTGGGGGTGCTTCCCTTTAAGAAACAATTCAGTCCTGGTGGGTGACATGTGCCTGTAATCCCTGCTGCTTGGGAGGCTGAGGCAGGAGGATCACAAGTTGGCAGCCAGTCTAGGCAAATTAGAGTGACCCTATCTCAAAATATATAAAGGACTGAGGATGTAGCTCACTAGTAAAACACCATGGGGTTAAATATCTCATAAGGTAGAAAAAAGAAAAGAAACACAATTTTCTTTAATTTCTTTAGTTTGCTTCTGTGTACTTAAGTGGAAGCGGAACTGAGCACCTATTCACCTATCTTAGTTATTGAATTATTTTTGTCAATAAATCTATCACTCAATCTCTCTATAATAATGACTACAATAAACACTAATTGGTGATTTAATCAATAATTATGAATGACTCATTATAATGTGCACATATCTATATAATATTCATGAAGTCACTACTGTATTCAGTTGGTATAATTGATTTAAATTCATTAAAATGAATGTATAACTTTAAAACACTTAAAATATTTGTATACTATTTAAATATAGCCATCTAATGAAATACTGTCACATAAAAAGAAAACTGAATCTGTTAATCAAAGGCAAACATAGGCAAGACTTTAAAAAACTTGATTTATAAGAGGTAGGCTATTTCAGTTTCATTGAATTTGGTAGACAATGCCTAGCCAAAGAGCCAGATAAACATTTTATTATAAAAGTATCAACTAGATCACACTTAATATTTTCATTATATAAACTAACATAACATACAAGTGACTTCACAGATAGTAGTTCATTAAGGTTAATTATGACCTCAATCATATTCCAGTTAAAAATAAAACTTTCAAATAGATACTTCCTCATGTTTCCTTGACCCAAATTACCTGTCTTAGTGCATCTGATCCCCATTTGGCTTTAATTTCAGTTACATTATGAGTAATGTCCCATTTATTCTCAAATTTAACCTCACCTCTTGTGCTCTGGGTCCCATTCAATTTATTTTACCTAATATACCCAACTTCTGCAACTATATCTACATTTTCATCAATCTTTCTGTCCACAGGATCTTCCAAAAGCAATTATGCAAGTTATAATTTCCTATTTGAAAAAAAAAAAAAACAACAGAATCACTTTTAACTTAAAGTTGCCAGAGGTAGCAAATAAAAGTACGGCAATAAAGGTGGGACATATTTGTATTTACAAAGTATTTATTGTTTATTTTAAATTCAAATAGTTTCACATTCTGTACTATATCTGGTAAATTACTTACTCACATTCACAGTGAAAGATCTGGGGGGGAAAAATCTTTTATTGTTATTTCTACTCCTCCACCTCACATTTCCTACACATCCTCAAAACCAACCTCATTCTCAAATGAATCTACTTGCTCAAGACCATCTGTGGTAAGAATGTCATCAAAGCTAACTTTCACTTTTTGATCGATCACATTCTCCTTGACATGTTTCTTGTAGAACCTTTAGGTGGTACCGTAGTTTCCAGTTTTTCATTGGTCACACCTGCTCTATTGACTGTAATTTTTCAATGTCTTTTTCTGATGTTCAACTTCCATTCTTGGACAAACTTGTTCTGGGACAGTTTATATTTTCAATGATCACAGTCTCTTTAAGTGACTATTTTTCAAACTTGTGGCACTAATGACATCTAGATACCAAAGACTCCAAATGCTAAATCTCTAGAGTAAACTTAGCATGCAAAGCCAAACCCTAACACATGCATCTCTTTGATGTATCCATGTGGGAGTTTATTAGTCAATTAAAACTAACAATACCAGAAAGAACACTTGATTCACCCTCCTGACCCCAAATGGTTTTCTTCTCTAGCCTCAATGAGATCCACAAATCCACAAAATTACTCAAAGAAAATACCTAGAAAGACTGGAGGTGGAACCTCTCCCAAATTGATCCTCTTCACTCCATCTTTACTTTTAAAACCCTAATATAAACACCGTCGTATCTCACTGCAGTTTTATTCTAATGACTCTCCCTTTCATAGAGGAATGGTAAGAGCACAGACTCAAATTAAATGCAATATATTTCAAGTACTTTTTATATTTGACAGCTATGCTAAAACCCAGAAAATATAGAGATACACAAAGCATATTTTGTAGTGGAGTGGATTTGTTTGAAGGTTTAGAGGTTGGAATGACTATTTGGAAAAATACTTTTATTAATCATCTTTTAATTTTAGGTTATAAATAAATACCAAAATTTCATTATTCCTGGATTTGTAGCACTTTTAAACCAATTGAAAGTTTCATTCAAATTAAACAAATGTAATCCAGCAAACAAAAATGAATATAAGGAAGTGAAAAATATCAGTAGGTTTGTGAGAAGCCAAAAAGCACATGGAGCTGCACATACCACCTTGGGAACTGGAGTGTGGAGGGTCTATAAGATGAAGCTCTGGGAAGAATGTCACTTGCTTTCCATTTCTTTTCCAATTGTGAGACACCCCAATATATGTTGATCAAAGAATGCAAAATTTCAGTGAGATAAGAGAAAGAAGCTCAAGAGATCCATTATACAACAATGACTATTATTTTTAACAACCTATTATATTCTTCAAAATTCCTAATTATATATTTTAAGTGTTCTTACCACAAAAAAAAGATAAGTATACAAGGTCATACTCAAATTATCTCAATTTAGTCATTCCACAGTATATACATATTTCAAAACAATATATTTCACACAGAAAATATAATTTTATTTATCAAATAAGTAAATAAGGAAAATACCTTTGATAAAATGCTCACCTGGTCCTTACACAATCAAAATATAAGTAAAAAATTTAAGAAACAAACTTTGGATCTCATGGGTAAAGAACAGTGAATTAAGAGGAAGTAAATTCACACTAATTATTAGGTAGCACTGAATGTTGAATGTGCACTTGGTAAAATGCCAGGTGTTTACTCGGATCACCTTACTGAATTCTAACAATGCTTTGAGATATAAACTAAATCATGCCATTTTTATGAAGAGGACAGTGAAATTCAGAAGAGCTAAAAACTTATGAATGCACAAAGACTGAGGAGTAGAGTCGGGGTTTGAAACAAAGTTCAAACTCCAGAATGACCCTCATACCACAGCATTTATACAGAGCCCACTTTTCAACACATAGCCACAGATATATTTTAGCCAACAATGTGCAAAATATTCTCAAGCCAACTCCAGTATGACTTTAGGCAGTATTTCCAAACTATATTTCTATGAGATTTTAATAAGTGGTAAATGCATAAAGGTCTATGGTCAAATAAATTTGTCAAGTTGCCTACCATTTTCTCCCTTTTGGGGACTACTGTTGCATAGTTCAAGTTTGGAAGAGATTTAAAAAATATTGTACAAAAAAGGTTACATTTATTAAGTTAGCATTATTAATCATGAGATTTGATTTTCTTTTAAATTATGGGTATAGAGGTAGATGCAGACTCAAAAAGTAGAATTGGAATTCCAAAATGAATCAGTGGAGTGGAAGCCATAATGTCCTTTTAGGAAATAATGAGAACAATACTTCATTAATTTTATATCACTATAACAAAATACATGAGATGGATAACTTATAAAGATAAAAGATTAACATTGCCTTTTGGTTTTAGAGGTTCTAGTCCATGATCAGGCAGACCATTGCTTTTATCCCTCTGATAGGGGTGCCAGATGGCAATCTCATGGAGAATGTGGCAGAACAAACTGAGCAAGAAATCAGAGAGCAAGAAGAAATCAGAGAGTAAGAGAAAAAGGTCAGAGCCCCACAGTCCCATCTGAGGGCATGCCCCCAGTGACCGGAGACCTCCTGCTCAACCTCAGTTCTTAAGGATCTCACCTTCTCCCTGTGGTACCACCTTGAGGAACAAGGCTATAACACATGGATCTGTGGTGAACATTCAACATGGAAACTATAGCAAAAGTTAATAAAGTAATAGTAACAACCCGAATGTATTGATTGTACCTTCCAATTCTGATCTAAGAGAGCACCATGTGTTCAAGGCTTTGGACCATTGTTTTCACCAAGAAGTGGATTAGAAATGTCGACTGTCCAGCTTCTGTCTAAAGCTACTGAATCTGGATCTGCAGTTTAATATGACATCCAGGTGATTTAAATGCTCATCAATAACTGAAAAGCACAAGCTAAAATAAAACTTTCTCAGGTTTGGAATAAAAAAAAAAAAAAGTCACCGGGAGAACTGATTGAAAATAGATAGTCCTGATCCATACCTTCAGAGGATTTAATTCCTTATACCTAGAGCAGAACAAGGACACTATCGGTTTCAACAACTAGCCCAGAAGATTCCAAAGTAGGTGATGGCCAGAACCCACTTTGACTAGCACTAGGTTTAATGCTTCATTAGTGTTTGCATGTGGGAAGGGGGACACATTCAGGTATGCAGAGTTCCTGGGTATTTAAGTTACTTTGATGCCTTCATCATTGAAAGGAGTCTCTCAGTTCCATTGTCCCAAGTCGCCCATGAGCTCCTACATGGATTCTCATGTTTAAAGACTATCTATATGCCAATGACTCCCAACTCCCTGTTTAGATCACTCTTCCTAACTTTGAATCTCTGCATCTAATCACCTGCAAAGCAACTCTCATTGGTGGTTTATAGGCCCCACACTTTTATTTCCTCACTGCACTTCCTTTCTCCTTCCAGGCATTGCCCTCACTGATGCCTGTGTGAGACTGACAGTCTCAGCGGCCCTTCCTCTCCCTGCTGCGTATCTCCCCACAGGGTGCGCAAAAGCTGATCCCCTGGCTTCCTAACTACTTCTCCAATTCATTTCGTAATTTCCATTGTTACTATTGCTTTAGCTCAGACTCCAAGGATTTCACCACTGGATAACTTTGAAATCTTTCTAATTGGTTTCTGTAACTCCAATCTCCTCATCCTTGAATTCATCATCCTCCCTAAAATAAGCGAGTTAGTAGTCAGTTTAACATTCCAATCCAACTGCCCCTTTTCACACATGAAATCATGTAAAGCTCATCACTGTTTTTAAGCTACAGCTACAAATTCCTAATAGGAAGAACCAACTTCCATGAGCAGGCATTAGCCTTCTTTTTTGCTACTTCAGGTTTTCTATTATGGTCTCCAGCAGTTTGTGCTCTTTCTGTCTATATAGAAATTATTTGTCTTTTAGTTAGTGCCTCTTCTCATACTTTTTATGATTAAATTCAACCCTAAAATATTTGTCTTTTTTTTAAGGCAAGCCTAAATAAAATTCCTTAAATCTTTCCTGACTGGGTTTTGAAACCCTGCCCTTTGAACTAATAAACCATACATTATCCAACCAACCAAGGGGTCACAGTCAACTGAAAATAAAATCAAAGTTCTGTTACTTGCTGCATAAACCATAACAATTGAATCCTTTTATCTGTATTAATCTTTAACAATTTAATCCTTGTCCTTTAGTTCCTTCTTGCAGAATGTGGAAATAATTGTACCTCTTGCATAGATTTCTCATGAAGAATTAGTGAATTAGTGATACAATGAATGTAAGTTCAATTAAGTCTTTTCCCAGTTCTATTTATGCAGTAAATGCAAATGGGGTGCCATTATCATATTACCATGGTCTTTTGTGTGTGTGTGTGTGTGTGTGTGTGTGTGCAGTGCTGGGGATCGAACCCAGGACTTTGTGCTTGCAAGGCAAGCACTCCATAAAAAGAGCTATATCCCCAGCCCTATCATTGTCATTTTATAGAAATCATCTGTTTTGGGTTCTGTATCTTCATATCCTTTTTGGCTAAGGGATTTTTCTCCTTTCTTTAGTGCTAAAAACCATCCTAGCACTAATGAGTATCTTAAGTATTCCCAATTCCTAGGTTATTAGTTATATCCTTAACACAAAAGTGGTATCAGAATTGTGCTTTTTTCTTACCACTCCCCACCAAGAACCATGATCATTCTCCATGTATAAAAATAAAGCATCTGGAAAAAAATTTTGTCTTCATTTTTCTAAACAGTTTGAAATTAGTCTAGTCTTTCCAATATATTGCTGGATATTGAGTTAAAAAGCATGAAAGACAGGAAATCCCTCTAAATACAAACCAGATTCCCTACAAGTCAATCATAGTTTGTTATTAAGTCCTGATCATCTATTGCCTCATCTCCAACCAACTTGCTTTCATAATTCTCATATTGCTGAGGATCACTGAAACCCAGTAGGTGATCTTATGTAAAGATTCACACTACCATTACCTCCCAGGTAAACTCTTAGCATAACTTCATTACTTGGTGTAGAAAACTTCATCAGGGAAGTCAATGAGAACTTATCTTGTAGATATATGGATATTTTCAAAAGAGTTTACAACAGAATTCTAAACATTGCAAGATGGACAAAAAGTAATGTTTAGAAGAGGCACTGAATATATGCTGTCTTACAAGGAACATTATGACCCTACAGTCACATAGATATCATTGAAATACTTTCCAATATTTCATCCCAACTGACTTAGTAAGGCAGAACAAACACTTTCAGTCAAAAGATCCCTACCAAATCCTCAATTATGTTTATTTGTTGTATTAATTCATTTTCACTTCTAAAATAAAATTCTTGAGAATATATAACTTATAAATTAAGAAACTTATTTAGTTCATGGTTTTAAAGGATGAAAGTCTCAATAGCGTGTACCAACACTGCTGAGGACCCCATGGTGGACACCATCATGGTAGAACCAAATGCAAAAGGGAGTGATCCCAGGACACCAAAGTTTAGGAAAACTCCAGTCTTGCTCTTTTACAACCCACTTTTATGAAAATTAGGGCCCCACAAAAGCAGCATTAATTCCCTCCCAGGGCATCTTCCCCAATGACCCAGTAACCTAGCACTATGTTCCACCATGTAAAGGTTCCATCAATTCCAAACCGCATCATACTGTAAAATAAGCTTCTAATACATGACCGTCTAGGAGACAACATCCAAATCATACTACTCAAAATTTCATTAAAAGTATGATGGAGGAAAATACTCACTTATCATCTAGTATGTAGCAAGCCAATTTTAGAGCCAGTGATACATTTTGGAGGCTTTTCATCTTAAAGTTCAGTTAGTTCTTTTTAAAAGAGTTTGGAATCCATCCAGTCTGTATTATAAAGTTGACACTTGGATTCTAAAATTATCTATTTATTTAAATAATTTTGACCTTAAACTTTGAATAATTTTAGAATTTCTTTTCTTGGACTAGTTTTGCAAATGACCAGCCATGGAGACCTGGTGAAACTGATGCTCTGAGGCTTATGGACACATTCTAAGCTATGTGTTCCTGGTCATAGGCATTTATGGTAATAATGCCTGCATTCGGAGACTTTGATTTTCTTTTGTACATACATTTCTAGCCTTTGAACTTTAGACTTACAGATTATGCTGTGTATTCAAACATATAGACTGTATGTCAGATATATCATTATATTACAACCAAATTTTTTAAAATAGCTTCACTGTGGGGAGCCATTCATGTTTTCCAGAATCAGGCTTGGCTGAACCATGGGATACAGAGGTCTGACTTCCAGGAACTGGCAATCATGGGAGATTGTTTCAGATAGCCGAGGAGTAAGTGGCCCTGTACAGAGGGGCTCACCCCTGAGGATATGCTAATTCTCTAAGCAAATGGTTTCCCTAACTCTACCCCATCCTGTTCCTCACAGAAGAAACCCCTGCTGGTCGGGTCTTTCTTTATATACGTAACTATAAATAAAGGTGAAGGTGGAGCTTCTCCATCTTGTTGGAGGCTAGATCTGGTATGGCCCGATCCATCATACCCCCTTCCATTTGAAAAGAGTATTTTCTCTTGTGTTTATTGATTAGATAAGTTTATTAGTAATTAATTGTTCACCACCATCATCCTCCAACAGAAACTCTTCCCATCATCCATACAGGACATGGAAAATCCCCCATACTTCACTATCTCCCAAAATACTCTTTCACATTCCACTAGTTTTTCTAATAAAATTGTTTCATTTTTCTAATAAAATCAAGAATCAAGTTTATTATAACAAATAAAATACATTAAAGACTCATTTCATGTTGTTCATGAAATACAGCAGAAATATTTTAACATTTTTATAAATATAAATGCATTGGTCTGTGGGTTTAATATCGAATACTAAACAGGAATCAGTAATATATGGATTTCATTGTGTCACTATATTTATATCACTTTAATAATTCATTATACAAAGAAACAAGTCACTAATTATTTGTTTCTCATTTTAGGAGTTATTTTCATATGATAGCTTTCAGTTTGTTCTTAAGAATTATTTTACACACAATTAAACTTTTAAAACATTGATGCCTATGAAAGTAAATAACTTATCATTCTATTATTTCTTTGTTCCTTTCTGCAATGTGTTCTAAGACACAGTTAAATTAAGAAAAAAATAGTCATTTTCTCTGTCATCTATGACTTCCTGCTGTTACTATTGACATAGATATGTAAATTCTCTTCTTGAAATATGGTATGACTTTTCTGGCAGAATTTATAAATTGTGCTGTTAACTTTAAGAATTGCTTATTGTTGAAACATAAGCAATGATATAAAATCCCCTTGTTTTATTACACTAGAGTCTTTTTGGAGGATGGACTTACATTATTCTAATGGTTATCATATATTGATTAATTACAGAGGAAAACTTTGACCCAGAGTAGACCTACATTATTTGTGTTTGTGTTTTCATAGGTGAATGGTTTGATTTAGGATGGATTTCAATCCAAGAATCTGAGCAGTAACTACCAAGTAACTCAAAGTAATAGCACTGCAATTTTATTTCACAATAATGCTGATGAATTTCAGTCTAGACACAGAGCAAATACCTGATGGGAAAAAAAGAGAGTTGAGTCTAATACTCAATTACCCATTGACCTCTTTGCTGAGACTGTTACAGGATGAATAGAGCCTCTTATCATCTAATATATATCCCACTGCCACAGAAATGTACCCTGCTTTGTAATTGGTCTCACAGACATATTTATAATGGACAATGTACAGGGATTTTAAGAATAATAGCCTAGAAACTGAAATTGCTCACTAGTAACTGATGAAGCAAAATGAAGTCCAGAAATTGATATGCTGTCTCTTTAATAATGAAAAAGATTTTGGACATGCAGCTTCAAATGAAACTAAAAATTATGACCCTCATTTGGCTACAAATAATGTTAAATTTAACTATAGATTATGTTTTGGGGTATATACTGAACATATTTTAAATATCAACTTACAGTTACTTGGATATATTACTTCAAATTTTTATGAAAGTTTTGCTGACTTTTCTGGAGTTTACTTTAAATTTATAGGTAGAATAGCTATTTTAAAAAAGAAAAGTATGATGGCTTTATTCATTTTAATAAGACAGCTATTACATTGTAGTAGTAGGTACCAAAAAAAAATTATGTTGAAATATCCCATTTACTTTGTGTTCCTTCTAGGATCTTCCCAATATCTCTGTGAGTGGGAAAAAAGTAAGGATAATTATGCCTATTTTACAGAAAACAGAATAAAGACATGTAGAGGTCATACTAATTATCTAAAAATTGTAACATTTTTGGTTCTTCATTAGAAAATTATCTCTTCCCTGAAAGCTCTCCGGAGTTCACACTGTGTTGACAGTGCCTCACACATATTTTTTTTTTAAATTGTGAGAAATTCTTATTTGCTTTGAAAGATCCCCAGTGTCCTCTTGGTCTACACCCCAGAGGGTTATGGAAAAATCACATGGCCAAAACTTGCCTGGTGTGGTACTTAGCTTTTTATCACTGTGATAAATACCTGAGAAAAGCAACTTAGAGGAGAAAAGATGTATTTCAACTTACAGTTTCAGAGGTTTCAATCTGTGGCTTGCAGGCTCCGTGGCTTTGGGTGTAAGGTGAAGCAGAACATGGCAGAAGGGCTTGGCAGAGAACAGCTTCTTGCTTCATGGCAGATGGGAAGCAGAGAGAAAGAGAGGAAAGGGCTGTGAACAAGATACAGTCCCAAAGGGCATGTCCCCCCAAGGCCTCACTCCCTTTTATTAGGTCCCACCTCTCATAGTTTCCATCACCTCACATTAATGCCATAAAATTATGAATCCAAAGATGGAGTAATCTATTGATGAGATCCAAGTTCTCATGATCCACTCACTTTCCAAATGTCCTATCTCCCCCCATTGCTGCACTGGGGACCAAGGCTTCAAAACATGAGCCTTTGAAGACACAGCTTGCCATTTCAGGAGATGTAAAAACAGTGCTTTGAGGTCCAGGGTGATTGGGCTTCAGTTTTGGAATTTCTACTTAATATCCTCCTGAAACTTGGCAAATCCTACACAACCCCTGACATTCTTTTCCACTATAAAACAGAAACATTTGGTTAATGATCTCTAAAGCATATCCTATCCCTAGCATTCTATAATTTTAGGCCTTTTTAAGATCTGGAAACAATGGATCAGAGACAATGTGATATAGAGATAATAGGAATTCAAGACCTCACGAACAACTTAGTCCAACTTGCAGATCAGCTCAGTCTCTTTCTAGATTAATGTGGTTTTCGTCCCACTCAAACTGCTTATAAAAGGATGGAGTTTCAAAACTTCTTTTAAAATTTATTATACATTTCTATGTACAGTGTTAAATACTTAAATAAAATGTATTATTCCTCTCTCTACCTCATACCACATAGGTATATGCACCTGCAATGTACACACACACACACACACACACACACACACACAATCCCAAAACAATAAATTGAAAATGGAAACATACCCACAGGTGACTTAGGTAGTAGTTAGCAGCATATTGCTTTAAAATAATAGTGATCAATATGTCCAAGTCAATAAATGATAAGATGGAAATTTTACGAACTAAATGGTGCCTTTAAAAATCAAAGAAATGGAATATCTAAAATTAAAGCAGAAGTCTCCAACTAAACATAACTCAGTAATTTTGACATAGCAGAAGGAAAGGCTAGTAACTTGGCAAATAGGTGTAGCAAATATTCAGGCTAAAGACTGAAGAGAAAAAGGGATGAAAAATGTAACAGGGTGAAAAAGGCAAAAAGGCCTAAACTACATTTAAATTGAGTCCCAGAAAGAAATGTCCAGAGAAAATAGGAAGGAAGTCACGGATCAAAATTTCCTAGAACTGTCAGATAAGGCTTAAAGAAGCATTGCAAATCCCAAAAAGGATTTTACAAAAACCCATACCTAAGTACAGAGTAATATGGCTGACAACCTCACTAAAATATTGAAGCTACAAAGCTGCTCATATGCACACACACACCATACATTCTGCAAAAGGAAGATCTCACTCCTTCCTACTTACCCAATTGAATTGAAAACTTTGTTCCACATAAAACCCTGCACACAGATGTTTATAGCTTATGGCAGCTTTTACTTACACTTGCCAAAAGTTGGAAGCAACCAAGTCCTTAAGGAAGTGAATGGATGAACAGTTTTACATGAAGACAATGGGGCATCACTCACCACTAAAAGGAAAGGAGCTATCAAGCCACAAAAAGACCTAGAGCAATAGTAAACACACATTATTAAGTGGAAGAAGTCCGTTTGCAAAGGTTACATAGTGTATAATTCCCACTCTAGGACATTCTGGAAAAGGCAAAATTATGAGAACAGTAAAAATATTGAGTGGCTGCCAGGCACCAGCGGTTGGGGGAAAAGTTGGGGAGCACAGAGGATTTTCACAGTGAGACTTACCCTGCATGATACTATGATGTCAGACTCTGATTATACGTTCAAATGAACAACCAAAGAATGACGATAATCGGGCTTCTCCACAGGAATACTGAAATCCAGACACTGGCTGCAGGAAGGCTTTCAAGTGCTGAAGAACAGTCACCAACCGGAAACTCTTCCTAGGAAAATACCCTAGAGTAATGACAAAAGGTTCCCAAATGAATCATACCTAATGTAATTTGTCACCAGCAGATCTATCCTAACAAAAACTTAAAGATGTTTGAGGTGGAAAAAATTCACTCAAACTGGAAATACGGAAATGTAGGAGTAAATAAAAAGCTAGCATCGGGCTGGGTATATAGCTCAGTTGGTAGAGTGCCTGTCTCACATGCACAAGGCCCTGGGTTCTAATCCCCAGCACCACAAAAAAAAAAAAAAAAAAAAAAAAAGCTAGCATCACTGTTAATAAGTGAATGAATATAAATGAACATTGACTTTGAAAACAATAGTAGCATTCCTAAAAATCAAAGAAAATAAGTGTAGAATTAAAATCATAATTATAATAAGCAATGTTTAGGAGAAATGTAAACAGATTTCTGTACTATGAATTACTAGAATTGCCCAGGAAGGGATACAAGTGTTAACACATATAAAAACATATGCCAATGATATATGTTGTGATCTCTAGGATAACTGTAAAATCATCAGTTAAGTAAAGGAAGCCTAACAATGTAATTGAGAGGAACAATGAAATAGCAGGAACGACAAATAAAAACCTTTATTCATTTGAAACAAGATGGGAAAACAGAAAGACCGTAGCAGTGTGAGACAAACAAATCAGAAAGATCTGCATCATCAAGATATCATCATTGTCTTGCAAGTAAATTGATGAACTGCTTCCTTAAGAAAAGATTGGTGAGAATAATTGGAAAAACATGTTTCTTACAAGAGTCACACTTAGTGACAGATTAAAATTAAAAAAAAAAAAGTAAAGAACAAAGGGAAGTGAACAAGGTCATATGACTTGGAATTAGGGATATTCAAGTGCTAAAGTCTTTACTGTGTGGTCTTGGGGTTCTGAGATGTCTGCACATGGGGTAATCTTAAATTCTGAAAGGTCATATAGGACCTCTTCCTTCATTCCTCATAGATGGAAAGGATTCTGTATTTCACTTCCCAGGAAAATCAGTTGGAAAAAACAGATTGTACCTCTGCAACCCCCAATTCGCACCTCCTCATTTGTCTAGTCAGGCCAAGGGAAAGCTTACATTACTCATTCTTGTTTTTTTTCTTTCTTTTCCTAAAGCTTCAGCAGTATGTAATTCCGTCAAATATAGCAAGGATAAGGAGTGGGAAAAGCAGGGATCAGAAAGCATGCAGGTCCATTGACCTAAGTTTAGCCTTTTGTTTCATCTCTTAATGAAATACAAACCATGATCTTTATCTACCTAATCCTCATGCCTAGTGTCTCAATTGTTTCAAAACTGGATAAAAACTTGAGAGAGAGAGAAAAAGAGCACCAGAAAGGAATTATTAACATCCAATCCCCAATAATAAGAGGATGTGAAAGTTCCTTAAAACCATCTCTATTTTTCCTTTTCATTTCAGTTTCTCAGGCACATTTGAATACACAATGTACTTTCATTTATACAAATGAAATAGGATTAGATAGCTATCAAGGGCAACTTTGAGAAGAGAGAAAAGAAATTGCACAAGGGCAGCCTGAAGAGTGTCCATTCACTTTGGTAGGCTCTGCTCCCCTGCATTCTCTTGGCATGCTTTGGAGATCATCCTGGGGAAGATTGGAGATGTCAATTGTGTGAATGACATTAAGAGCCCGTGGACGCACAGCCTCCAATTGATTAACTGCCGGCACTATGTCTTTGGCAGTCCATGCTAGTGAGAGATGAGCACATAATGTATGACTCGGCTTTCAGAATACAGGACAATCCAGACTTTTGTGTCTTTCTTCCCCCACCACCTTTAACTTGGTTTGAGATTAAATGAGAATGTGAAGAACAATTTCTAAGAAAATTCCAAAACTTTGGCAAAGAAAGTTTTCTGCTCTTTTTAAAAATTCTATCTAATGAAGACCATTGGTAGTTTCATTAGTAGCAGCACTTCTGAGATTGTTCTCCTACTTTTTGTCCAATTTTTCCTAGTATTAAGATTAGTAATGTTCAGCAAACCTTTAGGTTCTTTCTGCCCTACTTAATTACAGTTGGTTTATCTGTTTAATGTCACAGCTTTTTAAACAATCTCATTACTTCCTATTACTACCGATCTGTCAGATTTAATGATGTGCACAGAATCACCTTTGTGCTTCTACTTCTTGATACCTTCGACTTAATGATATGCAATTGTTTGATATTTCTTTCTGCAGAGATATGTCACTGTCCTTGTTTAGAGCTATTTTGAACTAGCTTTCATCTTCTAGCGTTTAAATGATCTAAATCTTCATGCATCTTACTGTATTTCTCTTCATTATTTACTCTTCCTCCCACATGGATGTCATCTGTTGACGTTTCTGCTGCTTTTTTAAACTCCTGCTCTTTGTTTTAAAATTTTCAAGTCAACCTTAGACTTCTTTTTGACTCCCACACCTTAACTATTGTTTTCCATCTTACCTGAAAAACTTCAAAGGTCTTAAAATTATAAAAATACTCATTTTAGACAATATGAATTGGAAAGGAAATTAGAAAAAAAAAATGCTTCAAACACTTTTTTCCCAACACCTTGGGCTCATGAATAAGAAAACTGAATCCCAGAAAAGTGATTCACCTACCCCATGTCACACCTGGAATTATATCCTCGGGATCCAAGGAGATATCATTTCCAATATACTGTGTTGTTTGTATCAACTCATTGGTTGAAACCTCCTAGAATACTGACAGTTTCTCACCGACTGACCATAATAAAAATAAAATTTATAACTTTATTAAGCAGAACAGTCTAAAATGCCCAAAGATGTATGTGTGAATATTTACACAAACATATATATGCACCCCCACATACACTTATGTATATTCTACTTAAGGATCAACTAAAATGCCATTATTGCCATCATTTTCTACTCTCTTATAAATGTAATTAAACAAAGCAATCCAAGCTTCAATCAGGATCTTGTAGGTAATGTAGCAATAAAAATGAGTTATGACAATGTTCCTTTAATAGGGACATCAGGCTGAGTTTGTACTGATTCCAGGAATGCGAAACAACTTTTATGTTTACCAAAAGAAAAAAGAAAGAAGTATTTACTATTCTTGTAAATGTAAACCACAAGGACAGTTCCAGTTAATGTCAATGTTCATGTTTGTTGAACTAATGTAACTTTTACATCATAAGCTGTTTTGCAGATGGTCACATGTATTCAGTAGACCATCATATTACATTCCATTTGAAAATGGAATAAAGTAGAATGTATTCTACTAATAAAGGACCTCAGAGATTTTCTCCTCTAAATATTCTATTTAAAAAAATGAGGAATTGAGAGACCCAGGAAAAGTTAGCAAGGGGTTCAAAATAAATTCCTAAAGCACAACTCTTTCAAATACACTGTATTTAGTTAGGAGGTCAATGATGAGGAAAGTCTAGCTTAATTTATCTTTACTGTGTTTCAGCTTCCAAGAGAAAACTGTTCAAACTCTGTTCCTATCCTCAAGGCAATTTTTTTTTCTCAAAATATGTGAATCCAGAAGGAAGGTTTGTGATTCATATCAGGGTGGCCACATATACGGAAGGGTTGGTGTTCCAGTCTCATGCATGAAAGAAAGGAGGATAATACACAATAAAATCTCAAGAGGGCCAAAGCTGTTGTCTCTGGATTTAGTATAATAAGACTTGACTTTGTGCAGGTCTGATGAGCTGGTGGTACCTATTCCTGCTACAGCTTGGCCTTGGAAAACAGTAAGAAATGCAAACTCTTAGGCCTTACTCTGTGTCTTCTGAATCAAAATAAAATCTCTACCTTGTTTTTTTGGTTTTGTTTTGTTTTGTTTTGTTTTGTTTTGTTTTGTTTTTTAGTACTGGGGATTGATTAAAATTTTAATAAGATGTTTTGTAGGTATCACAATGTGAAAACATTTATTTATTGAGGAGTGTCACCAATCATAAGTGAGAAAAGGAGAAAAGGTACTCTTGGAAATAGTCTATCCCAATACCTCACTTTAGCATCACCAAATTTCCAGCCTGAACAAATATCATTTTATTTTATGTTAGTTGAACTGATTTAGGAAAAGAAGGTTATCAGTAAGAAATTCCACAGTAAATTGCTGTGACCTGCATGACCTTTAATTCAGATACTGGTGAGGAACAATGGAGGATTAAAAAAGACACATAAACATTAAGAGAGGAAGCTGGGACCTGGTGGGAAACTGAACTCTGTTGAGAACAGTGAACCAGAGCTGGCTCAGCATGTTCATTATATAGGTTTTATCATCAAAAGTTATTTGTAGGAGAGTTTCTGCAAAGCAGGAAGGCTTGAAGATCATAGAACTAAGGAGATACTATGGTTTTGTTGCTATGCTCAGAATACCCTATCCCTGGGAGCTAATGTCTGAGTCTCAGGGCTAAGGCTGATAACTATGAGCCTTTACACAGAGTTTCCAGGGGCAAGATGTCTCCATAGCAACTGGATAATCTTAACCTGTACTTTTGCACAGGGAGTTCCCAGGGCAAGCACACCACAACCACGAATCATCAAAAACCTTGATCCATATCACCACTCCACATGGTAAATAATTGCATCAAATTCTGATATCTCTTCATCAGAGGAATTCCTAACTCAGTCTATATAGTTAACCATTTATTGAAAATAAGATACAAATTGGGAGAAGAAATATGCTCTCATGGGGCTTGCTTACATGTTAATTGTAGGATGCCAGGCAATAACAACATAGGTATGTTTTATACATATATATATATTTATATATGTATTTTGCTATATATAATATATATATTTGCTATATATATTTAACATATATATTTATATATGTGTATATATATATATATAGTAGTATACTGAGAGGTGACAGTTACTAGGAAGAAAATAAAGCAGGAAGGAGAATAGAAAGGACTGGGGAAATGGTTGATGTCATAGAGAGGGAAGCCAAGAAAGGCCTCACTAAAATGTTAGCATTTGAGTAAAGACTCAAAGATGTGTGGAATGAGCCCTGTGATTGGCTGTAGAGGAAGCAATTTAAGCAAGGAAATCAGTAAATGCCAAGGTTCTGAGGCAGAATTGGGGACAGAAGTTGTGGAAGAAGCATTAAATTAAAAATTTTGACTTAATTCTGATACAGGAAACAACTAGAAGATTTGAGGTAGAAGAATGACATGATTTGACTTCTTTCTTAAAAGGAAATCTGATTGCTTTTTAAACAGTAAAATAGAGAATAGTAGTTCTTAAACTTTCACATACATCAGAATCACCTTGAGAACTTATTCTTAAGTATAGACATTGCCCTCACACTCACAGATTATAATTCACAAGATCTGTGGTAAAGTTCAAAAATGACATTGCCCTCACACTCACAGATTATAATTCACAAGATCTGTGGTAAAGTTCAAAAATGTCATTTCTCTCAGGTTTAGGTAATGCTGATGCTATCTTTCCAGGGATTGCACTTTGAGAAACAAAGAATTAAAGAAGACAACAGCAAAATTAAGATAATAATGTTTTAAATTTAAAAAAAAAATTGTTCTAATTAGTTGTACAAAGTTCTTTAAAAAATTAAATAAAAATAAACAAAAAATATTAATCCGTTCAAGAAATTATGACATAAGGTTTACCTTTAAAATGCTTTTAATATCATAGATTTCTTAATGTCACCTACAATTCTTTAATAATTCACATTTTGAACCTATCAACGTTAAAAGAATATATTCTATAGGTGATTCTTTATAGCTCTATAGCGCCACCATCCTGTGTCGTTAGGCATGTGCGCTTTGGATTTAGATAACCTTTGTAATCTGACTCTTAACTAGCATAGTGACTTCAGGCAACTGTCTTAGGCTATGTACAAAAAAACAGTAGTAATGATCTAATTTTAGAGTTTATTAGGATTAAATGAATTAATATCTGTTAATGCCTCACACAGTATCTGGCACATTGTAAGCATATGATAAAAGTTAATTCATTCTGAGTGTGCTTATATTTGACTTGCACTCTTGAATCTTACTGCATCTTTATTCATTGGTCATTCATTCATTCAATCATAAACATACATCAATATCCTGCCATATGACAGATACTCGTGTTAATTATGAGAGATTAAATCTTAGCATGAATAAATTCTCCATCTAGTGGAGAAATATAGAAATATAAATACACATGATAAAATTTAAGAAGGAGCTTCTCATGGGTTAACATTTTAACAATTTTGTTCATGTATCTAACCAAGGGTATGAGGTCAAGCATTTCTTGCACAGAGTGTCACCTTGGATTAATTTGAAGGATTAACTGGATTTATCAATTTAAAGGGACAGGATGTGTTTTCTAGAGCAGAGTGTAGCGGACCTTTTTCCATAAAGGTAAGATAGTAAGTATCTGCTGCTTTTTGGGCCATAAAGTCTGTTCCAACTACTCATCTCTGCAATTGCAACTTGAAGCACTATAAACAATGATACATGGCTGGCTACATTTAACCACAGCCTGAGTGGGCACTCGTCTGCTGACCTTTGTTCTGGAAAAAGGATGGAATGCCCAAAGCATAAAAGCATGAGAGAACAGTCTGTCCCATATACCTTCACACTGCTGGCACTTGTCCAGCCTCAGTTCTTACATCCATGTTAGAATGTGAGCATCTTGCTGTAGAATCTCAACATTTAAGGTATTTTTAATGTAATTAACTGAAAAAAAAAACCATTTTATCTGATACATGACAACAGAAATCACTGTTTTCATCACTAGAACAAATGGAGGAAGATTTAAGTGCTCTAAAATTCAGTATGGCTTGAACACAACCCACGAGACTAAAGATGGTAAGAGGCGAAGCTACATAAATGAACAAGAGCAAGAATAGGAAGCAAGTATAAGGATAATGAAGAAAACTGTTGAGCATTCGAAGATTTTCACCAAGAAACAATACCATCCTTGTCTTATCCTTTAAGGATGAAAATTATTACATGTGATCTTACACAATTTTGATCATCCCACTCTGTTATTTCAAGTTCTCATTGCCTCCCTTTTATCACCAGGAGAAATCAAATCATTTCTATTAATTCATTATCTCCTAATGGTTTAGAAATGAGACATTAAGTCTAGACTAGATTCGTCTCTATGACACTGTAATTTCTTCAGTAAAATGTCCCATCACAGTCATTCTCCATTCTCCGTTTCTCTTTCAATCATCACCTTCAGATTCTCCCAAAGTGCCCCCTTCTTTTGGTAAATCTCTTTGTATCATCCCAGGGAAGGACAATTACACCAATTTGTAATGTCAATACCAAATATGTTTGTCTCTGTCCTCTAGGAGCCCTAGGACTTTGCATTTGTTTCTTATAGAACTTATTTGACTCTATTATGTATCCATATAGTTGTTTTCTCCATTGGATTGTAACAATAGCTATGAATCATGCCCATTTGTAAACTTAGCATATTATATATACTTGGACGTAATAAAAAGTTATGTTAAATAAAAAACGTATAAATGAATTAATATTGAGGTAGGAAAAGATTTGTCATTTATCAGGTCTACAGGATGAAAGTCTGTGTAAAATTGAAGGCACTGGGAATCTGAATAAGATAAAAGATACATAAATAGTAAATCAGATGAAATTCTCTATTTCTAGATAATTTCAGATTTTCTTCCAATTTGACTGTGAATGTTGTCTGGTTAAAAATATTACATTATTACAATTATTATTACAAATGAGCAATTGCAAAATATCTCATGATACCACCATCCCACTGATTTAAGGCAAGTGTCAATTCAGAGGAGGTGAATTACAGAAGATCATTTCATTTAATAATTTAAATCATCATCATCTTGTGTATAATGTAGGTACTTACGTATCTGAGTTTGTGGGGTAATGAGAGGGCTATGTCTGCCAGAATCTACAAATGCATTGACTTGGGATTTTCAAATGACCCTATCACAAGCATACTGTAGAGCTGAATATCAGTATGTACTATAAACTAATCAAGTGCCAGTGTTACTTTTGGAAAAATATTTGAGCAATAAAGAATTCAACTTTGGCCAAAATGAAGTTTGGATTATTTTTCGGATGTGGGGAGATAATGTCTAAATCTTTGGAGTAGGATTCAAAGTTGAATCTTTGTTCAGAGTAGAGATTAATCATGTCAGAAAGAAAGGATATGATTTTAGGTGGGAGTGTTTGGTCACATGGTACTAGAGATCAACCATGTGGACAAACAATTAATCAATTATGCATGTGATGCATCCACAATAAAAACTGTGCCTGAAAGTCCTGAAGACGTGTCTTTCATTTCAGTAACTTTTGGACAGAAAAGATTTGGGGACAAAAGACCTGAAGGGCCTTCACCTGCCCTCCAATCTCCTCTCTAGTCACACCCTCCAAGACCATCTCCTTTCTTATCTGCTGATTCCAGGATCAGCAATCATGGACAACTCTGACCTCACAGATTTGGCACCATTACCCCACTCAGGTGCTGACCACTGTCAACTCCCAAGTCAATGAGTCTCCTCCACTTACTTATCTTTGAACTTCTACTTCTTCCTCCACAATGTGGCTGTGCGTGGTGTGGGCCACTTCTGAAAAATGGCTGAGGAAAGGCCCAAGGCCTCCAAACATTGCCTGAGAAGTAATACCAGCGCAATGACAGCATCTTCTTCCAGGATGTGCAGATAGATGAGTGGGGGAAAAGTGGGTGCCAGGGAAGCCACCATGGCCCTGGAGAAGAAGCTGGAACTAAGCCTTTCTGGATCTTTATGCCCTTGGTTTTGCCTGCACAGACTCTCATCTGTGTGACTCCCTGGCAAGCCATATCCTAGATGAAGAGATGAGACTCATCAAGAAAATGGATGACCACTGGACTGGTCTATGCAGGCTGGTGGCTTCTAAGTGAGGCTTGGCAAGTATCTCTGAGAGGCTCACTCTCAATCAGAGGAGGGTGCTAATTCACCACTCACCTTTGAGTGGCCTTCTATATCTCCAGATGTCTTCTGTCTGAGCCTCTCCCTTCAGTCACTAGGCAGCATTTGAGTTATCATGCAGCCTTCTCCTAAGCCTGGGACCAAATGGAGATGAAGCTATTTGCAGCCAAAAGCTGACCAAGCAACTAATCTCTGGACACAAAGCTCAGATAAGCTTTCCAGGTTGACTATATTTCATATGTACTATGACAAATCAGTGCTGGGAAAGTAGCACATTTGAGGGCATAGCAGGAAGGCCATAATAAGCCCCAGTAAAAACTCTGATATGGTCAGTCATGGTGGCACATACATATAATCCCAGTGGCTCTGGAGGCTGACACAGGAGGATTGCAAGTTCAAAGCCAGCTTCAGGAATTTAGAGAGAACTTGCCTCTAAATAAAATATTTTTAAAAGGAGATGGAGACGTGGCTCAGTGGTAAGTGCCCCTGTGTTCAATTCCCAGTACCAAAGAAAAAAAGAAAAGAAAAAGAAAACTCCAATATCTAGTGAACTCTGATATCCTAAACTCTGCCCCATGAACTTTCTTTGTCTGATGCTAAGTGTTCCCTCTAATAATTCACTGCCATGAGTAAAACAGCTTTCATTGAATTCGATGAGATTTTCTAGTGAATTGTCAAAACTGAAGGTAATTTTGGGAATTTGCTAAACATTCAATTGATGTTGTGACAGTAATATTGTGTGAATTGTGCCACCAACTTTGTAACTGTCTAAAACCTTAGCAAGTTTCAAATGCTTCCGACCCTATTCTTTTTTGGGGGTGGATGGTTCTAGGGATTGATCTCAGAGGCACTTAACCACTGAGCCACATCCCCAGCACATTATATCTAAACACTTCCGCATGACAAACTGTTGTTTTCTATCTACTTATAGCTTTCTGAGGTAAAATTTCTATGTGCACAAGTGTCCAAATCCCATAAGTTTTGACAAACATGTTTATCTATTTAACCATGATCCCCTATCAAGATATAATACATGATCATCACCCCAGATGATAACCTTTCACTTGACCTTCCCAATCATCCATACTTCTACCCCATCATGAGACTGTTTCAATTTTTTCTACCATAGACTAGTTTCTCTGTTAACTTTTAAACTGATTGCCTGATATTTCCTTTGGCTTGCCTCAAATTCTATTCCCAACATTGGATGACTTTTGTTTTTAAAATGTCATTGTCCCAGTAGTTAAAAAACATTTTCATAACTCTTTCCTTAAAGTAGGTCCTAAAAGTATAATCCGTCTTTTGCTGTCTGTACAGCATTACTGCCCTCCTAGATGTTTCCTCATTTTCTGAATTCCAATCCTACTGAGTTTCCAGTTCTTCAAGCATCCTGGGTTTTCTCCACCCAGGGTTTCCACACCGGGTTTGCCTTTCCTCATTGGAGCACCTCTGCATACTGCACAACTTCCGTACTTTGCCCTTCAAGTACTGCATATCCGGAAGCTCTCAAGTCGTGCATCATGTTATCAAGGAATACCTTCTTTTTTATTATTTTTTATTTGTTCTAACTAATTGTACATGATAGTAGAATGCATTTTGGTAGTTATATGAGAAATATGAGTATATTTCTCATTTTTCTGATTGTACATATTGTAGGATCACATCGGTCATGCAGTCATTTATATACATGAGCTAATAATGTCTGTTTCATTTTGCTATCTTTCCTATCCCCAAACCCCTTCCTTTCCCTTTACTTCCCTCTATCTAATATAAAGAAACTCTATTCTTCTCTGGAAGAATCTCTATTCTAATCCCCACCGCTTATGGTGAATCATCATCTGCATGTCAGAGAAAACATTCAGCCTTTGGTTTGGGGGGTTTGACTTAGTTCACTTAGCATGATATTCTCCAACTCCATCCCTTTACCAGTAAATGTCATAATTTCATTCTTCTTTAGGGGTGAGTAATATTCTTTTGTGTATACATACCACATTTTCATTATCCAATCATCTGTTGAAGGGCACCTAGGTTGGTTTCATAGTTTAGCTATTATGAATTGAGCTGTTATAAATATTGATTTGACTGCATCACTGTAGTATGCTGATTTTAAGTCCTTTGGGTATAAACCAAGGAATGGGATAACTGGGTCAAATGGTGGATCCATTCCAAGTTTTCTGAGAAATCTCCATACTGCTTTCCAAAATCGTTGCACCATTTTGCATTCCCATCAGCAATGTATAAGTGCACTTTTTCTCCACATCCTCACCAACAGAATACCTTCTTAACCACTTGTTTACATTCCTTCACAAATCCTTGGAAATTGTCTTTACAGCATTTATGACAATTTGTTACTACACTATAATTGAATATGTTATTTCCCTCCCTCACTATACTAAAAATAATGTGTGGACAGAAATACTATCTTACTTTCATGACTTCTCATAATGCAAAATTGTAACATCTCAAATTCCTTCTTTGAAAAAAAGAAAAAAGAAAAAATGACTCATTATTTTTGAATCAGTATCAGAGACTATGCTAAGCATGTTATATATTTCATTGCATTTTCAAGACGATATTATGAAATAGATATTCATTATATTCCTTAAAAAAAGGAGAAAGTTTCCCAAAGGGGTTAAAGAAATTATTTAAGCTCACAGAAAAATAATAATAAGTAGACCATAGCATTTTTAGGCCAAAGCACGTGTGCCTACCACAAAGAGGATCCTCAGGTTTTCCTGCTAAGATTCTGGATACCAAAGAATGTTGTCCAAGAGTGGAATGAACATGACCTAAATTTCCTATGTACGTGTATGAATATACCACAGTGCACCTCACCATCATGTGCATCTGCAACACACTAATTACAAAAACAACCTACAAGTAAATAGCAGAAAGATCAGTAGAACAGAGGAGGGTGAGAGAGGAGGGGAAGTACTCAGGACTGAATTAGAACAAATTATATTCCATGCTTTTATACTTGTGTCAAAATGAATCCTATTCTCATATATAAATAAAAATAAGCAATAAAAATAATTTTTATAAAGTGCTGTCTGAACTTCATGTTAGGGAAGCCCCTGGCCAGTCTGTGTGGGCATCATGAAGTGGAGCTGGCCATATGCACAGTGTGGACACCAACTGATGGTCACACTGCACTCTGCATGGAGTGGCTCAGGGGCAACACAACCACAACGCAAGTTTATTGTGTGCAACAAGACACCCACATAGGTAGCTTGAAACACACCCATTTATTAGCTCACAGATCTGTAGGTCAGAAGTCCAGGAAGGCTCTATGGGTTCCTGGCCAAATCAAGGTATCTATTGGGTGGGGGTCAGCTCTGGAGACTCTGGGGGAAAACCTACTGCCATCTCAGTTCAGTTGTTTTCAAAATTCAGTTCTTGACTCCATAATGCTTATGTCCGTTTCCTGGCAGACTGTCAGCTGAGGGTTGCTCTCAGATTCTAGAAGATATCAATGTTCATACGCATATGGCTGTCGCCTTTATCTTCAAACCAGCAAGGCTGCATTAAGTCTTGTCCTGTTTTGAATCTAACTTTTCTTTTAAAGTGCTCGTGTAATTAGTTTTACTTACTTTCTCTTACTTACTTTCTCTTACTTTCTCTTTTGCTTAAATTCTACATCAGCTAACTGATAAACTCAAATGTATCTGCAAAATTCCTCTTGCCATATGCAGTGATATAATCACAAGGATACTATCTCAGTCAGGGAATTCCAGAAGATAATATTGAGGACCACATGTCTCTCAGGTAAAAACTCATACTGGAAAATCTTCCCACTTGTTTATTGAGACTCTGTGAGATATTAAGTTACAGCTACGTGCAACTATACTTATAGTTTTGTTAAATATACACTTCCTCTTGATCCACTGTGCCTCTACACATATAGAAAATTAAATTTTGGGTGCCAGTTGTTTGAAATCCCTCATGCATATCTTTCTAAAAGCAGAAGGTAATAATAAAGCTTGGAAAGTGAAGCTGGGTCTTAGTACCTTGGTCAGTATTTATAAGGGTGTTACATCTCCTTAAGAGCCATATGTCTTAAAAAATGATAACATTTATCTTAAAAAAAAAAAAGTGTGTGAATATTTGGAAGGAGTCTGTATTTGACCTTCTACCTCCTAATGCACATTATGACCTTAAATAAACCATCAATTTACCTAGGTTTAAGTATACTATCTTGCAGTAGGTACTTTTTAAACTTGCTTGCTTATGTGTGAATTTGATCAAGATTTCCTCAAAATATGTTTTGAGTGTATGCTTTATAAGCTGAAGATAAGTTCTGCATGAAAAACACTATGATCAAATCATTAACAAAAAAGCTACAGTTATTAATGTGCTCATTTTACAGATGCTAAAAAACTGAATTGTGAATAGTTAATCATTTAGCTAAGATTTCAAGCAGGCAAGGAGTAGAGTTTGGACTTAATAGGGCAGTTTGATATCTAAACATTTCACACCTAAACACATTTCTATTTTGCTTCTAAAAGTGATACAGATCATTAGATTTACAAAATTTTAAAAATGGTGGCATGAGACAGACATCATTACCCTATGTACATGTATGATTAACAAGAATGCTTTGAATGTGCATCATGCGCAACCATAGAAATGAAATTATATGCGCCATATGTGTACAATGAATCATAGTGAAGTCTGTAAAAATAAAAAAAATAAAAAAGAAAAAGTAATTATGCAGGACACTCATTTTTTCAGGTGGTAACTCAAGATTCACAAAACATAAGGAAATAATTATTGTACTCTATTTTTTCTTAAAATTTAAAAGTAAAATTGAAATCTAAGACAGTTCCCATGCCAAAGTTACAATAGACTAATAAATCTCTCAGTGTCACACAGCATAATGGAAAAATCTATTATGCCTATCAGGTACAAAAATGAAGCAGAGACCACCAGGACATGAACAGAGGAAGTCCACAGAGTGGAGAGCACGCTGTTTCTATAAAGGCATCTCTTGTGCACAGAAATTGGTTTATGTCCCTCAAATTAAAGAAATAGTTTAAAATAAATCTGAATCCCTTAAAACTGAAATAATTCATATATTTATGAGAGTGCAAGTTACTCTTGAGTTAGTAAAAAGGACTTTTCTATAATAACACTACATGATTTCTTTCCAGATAGAATTTTAGAACATTTTAAATTTTCTAGAAACATTGAGATTGTGTGATTAAATGAACATAATCTAACAATCGAGAAACAGTCTTTGGACAACTATTGAGTTAATTTTTGCCAAGACTCAGTAGCAGATCTTAGATAAGAAAAAATTAAAAAAAAAAAAATCCCAGGCATTTTTTTCATCACATCAAACTATTTCCCTTCATTTTGCATCATTTGCATGCTTTCCTTCAAATTAACCATATAGAAATGTCTCTCAAAGTCTATTCTGAAGACTGTGTAAATAATAATTACTGTTTAAAATGCATGATAGCAGACTGAATAAAAAATTCTAGAATTTTTGCCATAATAAGCATTTTTGTAGTTTTTCAAGGTAAAGTTTGAAAATGATTACTTTTTGAAAAAAAGATAATTTACTTGTTTTCTCATTGTCATGCACTTCAGGTTTAGATTCTAGCTTATACCATCACAGTAACAATTATGGTCTTCACTCTTTCATTGATGGCTCTTTGCTTTACTGGGCCACTCTGACTTCTGGAAACCCAGTTCTCTTTGTCCTATCTCAGATGAATGCACGACAGCATAGACTCATCTTCTCCTATTTTAGCTTTGGTAATTGCTACAGACTGAGTATTTATGTTCTCCAAAATTCATACTTTGAAACCTAATCCCCAAGGTGATGGTATTTGGAGGTGAGGGTTTTGGGAATTAAGATTATGCCCTTTATAAAAGGGAGCCCAGAGAGTTTCCTTGCTCCTCTGCTGTGTGAGAACGCAACCAAAGTTGCTGTTTATGACCCAGGAAACAAGCCCCTGTCAGACTCTGAATCTGCAGGTACCTCCAGAAAAGCAGAAGAAACTTTTGACTCTTCATAAGCCACTATTATAGCTACCTGAACTGACCATGACGGTAACAACAACTTCAAATTATTTTGTTCTAGTTCTGTGAAAGACATCATTTTGGGCACATAGAGCACACTGAATATCTACAGCCGACCTGTACAGTATTTACACAGTGCAAGTCTCCAAGTCTTTAATTTGAGTGAATTTCACCATAGAACCCTTGCTGGTAATTCAACATAGATTCTTTGTTCATAAAGTTTAGCACAAGACTTTGACATTAAAGGTGTTTATTGGAAGTTTCAATTGCTTCTTCAAAGTGCAGAGATTTGAAATTATCATTGTCATAAGTTGTTTAGGTCCACTCAAAATCCACACACTGAAGAATGAATCCCCATTACCTTAAATGTTCCTGTGTTTGTAGATAAGGTCTTTAAAGAAGCAATTAAAAAATGAGATTACATGTACACAGGGCAATGATGTCTGTCACACATTCTGTTATTATTCTTATCCCCCCACCCCGACCCCAACCCTCCCTTCCCTCTATGCTCTCTATCCTTCTTCCATTCTTGCCACCCATTCCCCCCTCCCATTATGCATCATCATGCACTTATCAGAGAGACCATTCGGCCTTTGGATTTGGGGGATTGGCTAATCTCACTTAACATAACAGTCTCCAACATCATCCATTTACCTACAAATGCCATAATTTTATTCTTCTTTATGGCTGAATAATATTCCATTGTGTATATATACCACAGTTTCTTTATCCATTCATCTATTGAAAGGCATCTAGATTGGTTCCACAATCTAGCTATTGTGAATTGAGCAGCTATGAACATTGATGTGGCTTCATCACTGTAGTAATCTGATTTTAAGTCCTTTGGGTATAGGCCAAGGAGTGGGATAGCTGGGTCAAATGGTGGATCCATTCCAAGTTTTCTAAGGAATCGCCACACTGCTTTCCAGAGTGGCTGCACCAACTTGCAATCCCACCAGCAATGTATGAGTGTACCAGAGAAACAATAGCTGTACTCCATTTGTGTTCAATGAATCAATAAGTAAATAAAAATATAAATAAATCAAAAGTAAAAAAAATAAAAATATTGTTTAATTCCCAAATACTTGGGGATTTTCCAGCTCTCTTTCTTTTAGTCATTTTTAGTTTAATTTCACTGTAATATAAGAATATATTTTGTTTGATTTCTAGCCTCTTAAATTGGTTGATGAGTATTGTATGGCACAGGGCATGGTGAACATTTCTGAATGTTACACATAAACTTACGAATATGCATTCTATTCTTTTGGGGCAAAGTACTTTGGAAATGCCAATAAGATCAAGTTGATTGACAGTGCCATTCAGGTCAACTATATCCTTCCTGATTTTCTGCCTGCTTCAGCTATCAAGCCCTGAAAGAAGTGTTTGGAAGTCTCCAACTACGGTAGTGAATATTGACAATTTCTCCTTGAGTATATCAGTTTGTGTCACATATTTAGATTTCTGTTGCTAAATGATTACATATTTGGAATTGTTATGTCCTTTTGGAGTTTTTCCCTCTTTCTCCCTGATAATTTTCCATATTCTGAAATGTACTTTTTGTAAAATTTTAAAAAAAATGAGATTATTAGGGTGGGCCCTAATCCACTATGAACAACATCTATGTAAGAAGAGAACAGGACACAAACACACAGAAGGTAGACACAATGAGAAGACAAGGAGAGGGCCATGGACAACCCAAGGAGAGACCTCAGAAGAAAGGACTCTCCTGATACTTTGATTGCCAGTCTCCAAAACAATGAGCTACACATTTTTCTAGTATTAAGTCACTCAGTCTGTGACTTACTGTGATTTAGCAGTCTCAGAAAATACCATTATTATTAGAAAAAAATGGGAAAATTGAAAAGCCATATTTTTCTTGGACCTATTGGGAAACTAAGATTGTAGGGCAAAGTATAACCAGAAATCTGAAGAGAAAGAGGATTCCAGAGACTCATAGCTGAGATCTATTTGTCTGGAACAAAAAGTACTAAAGCCATAAACTGTGGACACATTGAAATGGCAATTTTGACAAACGGCTTGCAGCTTCGTGTGACCTAGCGTGACAATGGAACACCATGTGGGCCATCATCTTAGTCAGTCCCGTCCACCCTACCCCCACACATGCGTAGGTCCTGGAGTTTGCCTCTAAGCATGTGGTTTTCAAGTGTGGACTGGGCATAGTGACTTCCTTCACTGTGGAAACGGAAGGATCAAAACCCAGGGTCTTTGAAGCACCAATCAAAATCTTCTCAGCCAAATGACTGACATGACAGCGATGCCGTGCTGATGGTACGCAGCCTCCACCTGCTCTGCTAAGAATGGTTCTTTACTTCTTTGGTTTATTCCCCAAACCAATAAGCTGGTTCTAATTATAAGAAAAAAATAAATAAACAAATTCCAATCAAATTACTTTCTAAAAAACCCAAAAAATTGATTAGTAATCCTCCTAAAAATGATGTTGGGAAAAATCAAGGAAACGTGAGTAAAAGCAGTTTTCCTCCTCTTTCTTTCTCCTCCTATTCCCATGAATGTTTGGCCTGTCTTTTCAGTATGTTTATACAAGGATTCACATAAATGTCTTTTAAAGTTTTTTAGTAAATCAGATTGTGAAGCCAGAATTGAAGACAGGCAGTTAATGTAGAATAAGAAATCTGATGGAATCGAAGAATGGAGGCCATCTGAGTCTGGGAAGTTGGATACCACCCCTGGGAGATTGGAATGTCAGCCTCTCCAATGCCTTTTTGATCACCAAGGTTACCTGCCTAACTACCCTCCCAAAAAGCTGCTGGCAGGGAGTAGCTAATTAAGGCCCTGTGGGCCCCCACCTGCCAGAACCACTTTGGCCCTCCCCCTGCCCCTCTGCTTCTCACCTTTTCTGCCTTGTCACCAGCAACACCTAGCCCTAGTCATGTAGGCAGGAAGGAGAGAGATTGTGGGGGAGAGAACAGAATATAGACCTTAGTCTATAAAAGATGTAGGGTGTGCTCAGTTCTTGGGACTCTAGAACATCAGCCATGGCCCCCTCTCCCTCCTGGGAGAAGTCTGTATAAATAAAACCTGCTTAATATGCTTGCCTTGGCGTGCTTCTCTAATGTTGAAACTTCAACATTTGAGGAAGCTGAACTCATCACTGGTAAACAGCGGTTATCAATTATACTGTACACTGAAATTTTATTTAATTCACTTAATAAAAATAAAGATACTCAATTTTATTGAGTACAGTTTTTGTAAACTGAATTTTTATAATGGCTTTTTGGCAATGCTTAAGTAAGGAGTCAGTAAATATATATTGAGTGAATAAATGGATAATGTGCATTTCTCAAGGTGAAACCCACCAACTGATCTTTTAAGGGAGGTTGTGAATGATGCTAACTTATTTGGAACAGAAAAAGGTAAATTTTAGAACTTTTCAAAACAGGAAGAGAGCATTCACAGGAATTTGTAAGGCTTTTTGGTGTATTTGGAATATTCTTAGGGTTTGAGATCTGGAAACATGAGATAAATTAACCACAGAGAAAATGAGAAATACGAGCCAAATGGCTCATTTCTTTTCACTTTTGCATTATTCTCTGGATGACACATTTTAAAGTACATCTAGAAAACCACATGTAGAGGAAAAAAATACGAATTTTTAATAGTGTAACAATGACATTTTTGGAAAATCTAGGCAGAAAATAAGCAGAACCTTTCAATCATGTGAAATATGAAAATTTTAAATTCTTGTTACATTTCTACGATTTCCAGGTATGTTCATATTCCCATATTTTTCTCTAACTTTTTGTTATAATTATGCCTGTTATGTAGAATATACCCACATGGAAAATAGATCAACCTCATACTCTACAAAACACCAACTCCTTCACCACATAAGAACACATGACAGAATTTAAATAAGACTTAAAGCAGAACAAGGAAGACGATTTATTCAGTATCTCAGTGATATCTTGAAATGTGAAGCAGAGTCAGAGTATTGAAATGTCCCTGGCTTTTCTTCAGTGCATTGACCAGAAAGGTGAGTAATAACTCATGTGTCCTTATATCACCTTATTTCAGATTCTCAATCTTACTGACTTCCTCTTCCGTCCAGTTAAAACTTCATTCGTTGAGTAAAACACATTTTTCTCTTCTGTGTAGATCACCTGCAAATATTTCTTTTTCAACAGGCCTCCATCAGCATAGCCATTGAGGTGCTATCCCTAAACAAATAACCTATCAAAGTACTCTATTTTTTAAAGAGGAGAGAAGAAGAATTCCCTGGTTAAGAGGAACTGTGTCAAATGAGGTATCATCTCATTCCAGCAATGACTATTATCACAAAGATTGCAGATAAGGAAGTCACACTAGCTGGGACACAGAAAAGGAAACTCTTACACGCTATTGGCAGAAATATAAGTTAGTGAAACTATTATGAAACACTGTATGGAAAATCCTCAAAGCTTAAAAATAGAACTTTCATATGATCTAGCAATACTAGATATTTATCTAAATAATACCAATCTAAAACTACTAGATATTTTTAATCTAAAAATTCTAGATATTTATATAAAGGAAATGAAATTAATATGCTGAAGAGACACCTGCACTACCATGTTCATTGCAGCATTAGTTATAAGAGCCAAGAAATGGGAACAACCTCTGTCCTTCAGCTGATGGATCGATAAGGAAAATGTAGCAAATCTGCACAATGGGATTCTATTCAGCCATAAAAGAGAATGAAATCTTTTCATTTGCAACATCATGGATAGAAATCAAAATTATAATGCCAAGTGAAATAAGTCAGGCACAGGAAGACAAATGATGTCATTCATCTTCAGAATCTAACACAGTTGATAGTATAGGAGTTGAGAGTAGAATGGTGGTTACAAGAAATTGGTGAGAGTGGCTGGGGAGGAAAGGAATAGGGAAAGTGTGATCAATGGGTAAGCTACAGTTTGAGAAGAGCAAAACCTCTGGGGTGCTATTACATAGTACAGACCTCAGATAGTAATAATGTACTGTGAATATACAAGTTAGAAAAAAGGCTTTTGAAAGTTCTCCATATAAACAATAAGTATTTGAAGAGATAAATATGTTTAAACCGATTTAAACATTATGCAATGACTACATGTATTAAATATTACATAGCACTTCATTAGTATGGAAAACCTCTCATTTTTATGTATCACCTAAAAACTAATTAAAAATAAAAAGAATTGTGTAATTGTTAAAATAATTTAAAAATAATAAGACTGCAACTGTACCATTCTACCAAAATAATTGAGGCATCAGGTAATATTAATCCTGGGGAGAAAAAAAAATCGAAGAGTAAATAGAGGCATTCTAACTATAGCAAAAAAAGGAAAAAGTGCTTTTGTTTCATTTGTTCCTTTCTTTTCCTTTTTTTTTCTTTTTTGTACCAGGAATTAAGTCCGGGGTCACTGAACCCCTAAACTACCTCTCCACCCCTTTCTATCTTTTACTTTGAGGCGGGTGTCACTATGTTGCCCAGGGCCTTGCTCAGTTGCTGAGGCTGGCTTTGAATGTGTAATCCTCCTGCCTCAGTCTCCAGAGTTGCTGAGATTACAGGTGTGAGCCACCACACCGGCTCTAGTTGCAATTTGTTCCATTCTGTAGAGGTACAATCAAAACTGGAAATTTTAAAAATAAACCAAAAGGGAGAATTATTCAAAAAGTATGTTGAACTGAAAATGAAATGAGTTAACAGGTACTAAAATCTCCAAATTTTGTACCCTTCAAGAAGGTTCTTTGACCCTTCAGGAAGTTATTAAGGATTCTACTTTGAGAAGATAACTGATGAGATGAGTAATAATGTCTTTTCCAAACATAAGAGAATAAGACTCAAAGACACAACCTTCATTAAAATTCTGAAGTTCTTCTCATAATTAATCCAAAGCTTTTAAACTAGTGCAGAAGCCAAGAGTGATACATAACATAATAAACTATGTGATATGAAATACATCAAAATACCAAACACAGTTGGAGTAGTGCTCATTCATCTCTATGTCCTTGCAGACTTGGGAGTTTAGAGAAGGTTAATGGTACCTTCTTTTAACGTACACTAATTCACTCCATTGAGTATCCAGGAAAATGGCATTAATGGCATTGTATAAAGAAAAGGAAAGGAGAAATCAGTATAAGAATATAAGATATCAGAAGGAGGATATGTAGATACTGTGGGCAAAAAAAATGATATCATAGAAACACATTTCAGAATGGGAATAGAAATGCAGTGTATAGAATAAGGAAGAATCTGGGCTGAGCAGCAGGTGAATGAGTCAGAGGGCCAGTTCCATACATGGTGAGACTCTCATAGTAAAACATTGTAACACCTTTCACAGTATTCTTTATTTGACCACAAAAAAAAATTTGCTTTGGTGGGAAAGCAATGAAAATACTACTTTTCGGCAACTATCTTGACAAATTTTTAGCTTAATAGATGACCATAAATAAATATTCCTCCAGAAAGCAATTCTAACTGGTATTTCCCAAGTGATGTCGCATTGC
This sequence comes from Glaucomys volans, assembly GCA_020662805.1. Classification (NCBI taxonomy): domain Eukaryota; kingdom Metazoa; phylum Chordata; class Mammalia; order Rodentia; family Sciuridae; genus Glaucomys; species Glaucomys volans. The sequence continues at coordinate 539,033 of JAJEJO010001772.1, forward strand.
TTATGGTGCTAACAACCCGTTCTTTACTCAAAGTCCTTCTTGAAATCCCCAGCCACAGTGTCCTACATTTGTCCTACCAGGCTCTCCTCCAAGTAAATTCAGCCTCCCCACTTTAATTGACTTTCGGATGACAGCTTTGCCTTTTTTGAGCATTGCTTGCTAGGCATAACACTCATTGCATCTGATTAAGAAAAATAAAATGTCTTTCTACATTACTATAAAAGTTATATTTTAAACTCTAAGCATTTAACATCAAAAGATGCACATACTTGCATATTGTGATATTTAATGGTTATCATAGATATTAATAATTTGTCCCAATATTGCATTTAGTGTTTCTTATATCTAAGATTTGATCCATGGTACACTCATATATTTTCCTAAAAAACAGTACCTTTAAATAAATAAACACATATATTTGTTAATATATAAATATGTATTTATTTACTTACCTATATAATTGTAAGTATATGTATGTCTGTTGTATACATACATATACACACACACTTACATGTACATAATAATATTCATATTGTAACCTTTTGAAAAACTGCCCCAAATTGAGAAATGTGTGTTTTATTCAGCCAACCTTATCACTTTCTTGCTTCATGCCCAAGGCTTAGCAAATAGAATTTGAAAGTATCTAGCTTTAATGTTTTTGAGTGACATGAATTTTTGCTTACTTTAAAGATTTTTGCTAACTTTGCCTTTCTTTTATTTTCTCCATTCATAATTACAAAGCTATATAAGTCTTTGTGCTTTATTAAATATTGTCCTTTACTTAAACCCCCAAATTGAATGGGGCAATTTTTAAAGATGAGGAGAAAAATCACTCTGCTTAATGTACATAGACTTGTTTAACAATTTTTTTCTCTCTGTGTAGTATATTTAAATGTGATAAGATAATACATGCAAATGGAAAGCTCATTGTAAAAACTTACTAGTATATCTATAATTAAGTTTAAAAAGAGCTTCTGTTTTTATTGCTTTATGGTTGTTACTCAAGCCAAAGTTTTCTATTTTAAAAAAGAACAAGATTGTTTTTCACTTTAAAAATGAAAGGGAAACAGGAATACATTTAAAAATCTAGACCCCATTATTAGATGCCCACACATGGAGAATGGTCATAAAATGTGACTGTTAGTGTATATTGGCTTTGTGGCTTATCACATAATCCTGATGAAGAAAACTAGACTTAGAATCAGGAGATCAGTTTTCCAATCCCTGTCATAAAACTAACTACCTGTGTGACCTTGAACAACTAATCTAAACTGCATGAGCCTCAGTGTTTCTGTCTATAAAATCATGTTCAACCACAGGATTTTCAGAGCCCCTTAAAACAACAACATTTTGAGATACTGTAGTAATGAAAGTAGGTATTTATTTTTTGGGTTCCAGTGCCTATACGAAAAAAATTAAGGGGAGAGAGAGATTGAGAGGCCATTTACTTTTTCTGAAGATGATCAATTAATATTATACCTTAATTGTACAACAAAGAATATTTTCCTGAAAAATTACATAATTAATTTGAGGTATAAATATTGAAGAATTATTGTCTATCCTAGAATCTCTGAGAATGGATTATCTGATTCACCTCTAGGATAGAGGGAGAAGAAAAACATCTGGACCCTTAACCCTCCATTATATTCAAGGAGATTAAGAGAAAATTCAGTTATGAGTATTAACTCTTCTCTAAATTGCATATAAAATGTGTTACTAATTGCAGAAGAAATGACTATAGCTAAATATGTTTTCTCCTTCAATTCCTCTTCCTATCAAATTGGAATTCCCAAGAATATCTGAAAATTGTGTTATAGGAAGATTCTGTATCTCCTTTTTTGACACGATATTATCAATGGCAGCTATATGTTGTGTTTATTATAAGTGTTTATCATTGGATATCTTTAGAAGACTTAGGAGAGATGGCAAGGTATACTAGCTGAAGTCAGTCCCAGGAACTGGGCTACCTGAGTTGTAAATCTGACTTTGTTCCTTGCAGCTGTGAGACCATGGGATGCTGGACACTGTACTCAGATTTTCTGTTTGTGAAATTGGATAATAATAGTCCAAAGGAATATTGACATGTGGAATTGTTACATAATGTTGAAAAGAGTAAGAGAGAATAACTGGTGTTTATGTGGTTCATAGTATACTCCTTCCCCTCCTCATTATTAAGTGTACAGTGCAACGCCCAGCAAAGTGTAAGTGATCAACAAAAGGTGTTCCCAGTGCATGTACAGAGCTCTCCATATCACACAGGCGCTCTGGGAACTGGTGTGGGAGTCAGAGCACAGATCATTTAGCCATAGTATTTGGTGTATGTTTCTGTCTTCTGCTATATTGTAGGATTCTTAGAGGAGATGTGAAATGATTCATACACATATTTTGTGGTTACAAATGCTAAAAGCAAGAAACTTTATCTAGGGTTTTTTTTTTTTTTCTTTTTTTTCCATAGCAATACAGATACTGGATAATTACCTTGAATTTACTGAAAAGAACACTCCTTCACAAGAAGTGTGAGCTTGGGCATCTGGACCTCAGGGCCTTTATCTTCATCAGCAGGTCAGTTGCCCTCACAAAAGGGTAGGAGTTTTCTGGAGGCACACAATAACCTTTTACAAGAGAAGTACCCAGTTGTCCAAAAAGAAGCAGTATTGTAAGGTTGCTGGTATTTTGAAAGTTGAAAGGAAATTCTGATCAGTACCTAAGAATGTATATTCACCCTAGGCTCAGGGATATTGTGGTTCTGAGCATGTGAGATGGCAGGGATCTAGCCATCATTAGCTGTCCTGTGCATCTCTCTCCACCTCAGACACTGGCTAGATTTATAAATTTGATGAGATTGCCCCCATGATTAGGTTGTGCTAAGTGGCACAGCTAACCTTAAGAAAGGGAAATTATCTTGCATTGGCCTTACTTATTCGGTCAGCCAATTAAGGAAATAGTCTCTTGCTTGAGACAAAGCTTGAGCTGGAGAGAGATTCTCCATTACTGGCTTGAGAGACAGGGATGGGGAGACATGGCAAGAACTTGAGCATGGGCTCTAGGAATTAAGAATCACCCTGGACAAAAGGGCACAAGCAAACAGTCCTATAACCACTGAACTCTGCCAATAACCATGGGAGTTCGTAATGGGACTTTAAGTTTCAGAGAAGAAACTAAAGCTGACACCTTCCTGTCTGCCTTGTGAGACCCTGAGTTGTCAGTTTCACCACGTGCAGACCTGTGCCCCACAGAATGGTGAGATAACAAATGGCCATGTTTTTAAGCCACTAAGCATGTGGTAATTCCCTACACGGTGATGGAAAAGTAGTTAATATACTGAAAAACTGTCAGGCTCAAGAGTGTTTGATCCAAAGTTCTAACTTGTACTGAAAAGCTCAAATTTTATCAAGTACTGCCAGAAAAGAAGCTCATTTGATTCATTTAATGACAATGTACATGAAAAATCCAAACTTGGAAAATCATAAACTTTCAGTTGTTTTTTTATCAAGAAACAGCAAATAAAATATGCCAACTTTTTGTTCACCATTCCTTTTGCACCATTGGTGCAAATATCAACCTAGCAGAAAAAGGCAAAATAATATTTTCATATAATTATTAAAAAAGATGATCTTCTGACTCTCTGAAATTATCCCAGGGACCTGGCCCAGGGATTTGTGAGCTACACTTAAGAACTGTGGGATGGAAATGAACATGTGCTTGTGGAAATCAAGGGCAACAGTGCGTTGATTACATTCTTTCTCCCTTTTTGAAATAGGAGGTCAAATTATCTCCCCAGGCACATTTACTGGTTCAAATAATCAAGGTCAAATCACCTACAGGTGGGGCAGTGAAGTTCTGGGTAATAAAACTTCAGATAGAGAAAAGCATTAAGCAGAATCAGATTAGGTAAGCAATGCTCCTGGTGCTTCCTGTGCCCTAGGAGTTGGCTATGCTGGGGCCCAGCACAAAGTGGGAGAAACATTTTGCTAGGAATTTACAACTCCAGAATCATACTTACTTCCCCATCACCAGGCACCCAATGTGGGCATCATAGCTTGGCCCTTGGATTTTACTTTTCCATGAAGTATTTTTATTATGTTCAGTCTTTGTGAACTTTTAGTATTATGACTCATAGAATCTACTTATAAATATTGACAAAGCTGAGTTTTTCCAGACATTATGGGGCCATGTGCAAATCTGAAAAATAATATTACAAAAAATGTAAATATTAGATATAGTCTCTATAAGGGAGATGAGATACTTTATAACCTTACCAGCTTATATTTTCCACAGAGGGAACTATTTAGGTGTAAATTCTGGACATATGTTTATATGGAAGAGAGACAATAATTCTATTTTGAAAGGCACATCCATGGTGCAAATTAATTGTATTCCAATTTAACTGAAATGAAGAATTCTTTAGCTATGAATACAAAATGAATAAACAAGTAGTTTTTCTTTCCTAGCAAATTACCATCTCTATTGTAATATTTAATATTATAATTAATAATAAAAATTGGCATGGAGCTAGGCATAATCCCAGTGGCTCAGGATACTGAAGCAGAAGGATCACAACTTAGAAAGACTTTCAGCAACTTAGTGAGACCCTATCTCAAAAGAAAGTAAAAAGGGTTGGGAATATGCTCAGTAGTAAAATGCCCTTGGATTAAATCTCCAGTACCAAAAAAAGAAAAAATTGGCATGGATTGTTCACATATTCTATCTTGGATAAAATACATTCCAGTAATGTGGAAGATACAGCATTCGTGCACAAATAGAAAATAAAAGCAAGATGTGCAAACATATCATAGGATCACATCTATATAATGGAACAAGAAGATTCTATCACTAAAATATGTATTTATCAAACTGCTTTTCAGTAAATTCATCAGATAAGCTATTAGAGAAACTAATTGTGTTGTCCTCTCCTCATATTCTTCTCACATCTAAAAGGACATCACATTAGTGTGCTGTTTTAGTCAGCTATTTCGCTGCTGTGACTAAAGGATCCAACCAGCACAACTGTAAAGGAGGAAAGGTTTATTTGAGGGTTCCAGGTTTCAGAGGTCTTAGGCTTAGTCCATAGAAAGCTGGCTCCATTCCTTGGGGCTTGAGATGAGCTGAACATGATGGCCAGAGAGGGTGGTGGAGGGAAGCTGTTTACATCACTGTGATCAGGAAGCAGAGAGAGACTCCATTCTCCAGATACAAATATATATACCCCCAAGCCACACCTCAATCCCCACCTCCTTTGCAACCCTACCTGCCTCCAATTACCATTCAGTTAATCTCATCAGGGGTTAATTCACTGATTAGGTTAAGACTCTCAAACCCAAAGATTTCTTCTCTGAACCTTCTTACATTGTCTCACACGTGAGCTCTTTGAGGGACACCAAACCACAACGTGTGCTGTATTCCAGGAAGTGTTCCATCAAATCCTTACATGCCATGAATTCTATTGAGAAGCCCATTCAGACTACTTTTACTTTATTTTACTTTTAAATATTTTTATTTAATTGACATAACATTTGCATAGGGTAGCAATTATAAAATTAGCCATTTTAAATTGGTAAATTCGGTGACATTTAGTACATTCACAAAGCCTGGAATCTCCACCTCTATCAAGGTCCAAAGCACCTTTGTCACCTCAATTTTAAAACACTTTATGGAGATACAAATTGACATACAAAAATGAAACTGAACATGTCTAATGCATGCAATTAGGCAAATTTAGGCATAGGTATACATCCATGATATTATTGTTGAAATCAATAATAATAAATAAATCTATCATCATAAAAATTTTCCTTATGTACATTTTTCTTTCATCTTCCTCCTTCTCCATCTTTGTAGGAAGAATGCTTAAAGTGATATCTGCCCTTTGAACAATATTATAAGTGCACCATACCTCTTGTTACCTGTAGGGACAATGTTGTCTTGTACAGCTTTTAATGTGCAGATCTCCAGACTCTTCTTCTTTTCTGTCTTGCCCTTGTTTCAAATTATCCCATCTTCCTTACATACCCAATGTGATTTCCAAACTTATTGGTTTTCTAACATCTCAGGTGATGTTTACCGAATTATTCTGGCTGATACCAACTATAACTAAACTGATATGAAGTACATTTACTGACCATTGTGAAACTATACTAGAAGTCATTAATGAAAATGTACCTGGAAAAATGTGAAATATTTGAAATTAAACCACACATTTCTAAGTAATCATGGGTAGAACAGGAACTTACAAGTGAAAACACAAATATTTTAAATTAAATTAATGTAAAAACAATAGTCAAAATTTGTTCAAAGCAAGTAAAGTGGTACTTGGAGATAAATGTATAATATCATGCTTCTTTTATAAAATAGGAAAATTCTTAGATTAATGTTCTAAATTTATCCCTTAATAAGTAAGAGAAAGAAAAGCATATTAAATTCAACCCAAATAGACAAAAGGAAGCAATTATGACAGATGAAGAAAGCAATGGCATTAAGACCAAAAATATATTAGCAAAAAGTCAATAATACCAAAAATTGGTTCCTCTAAAATAAGACATTGGTTATCAGATATAAAAATTAAAACTAAGGCATCACTGCAGATACTACAGACATTAAAACTGTAAATATGTAATACTGTGGAAAATCTCATTATGCCTATACAACTAACAACACCATGATAATCAACAATGTCACTGAACACCATAAAATAATCAAGGTCATTCAATGTATATTCCCATATATTTTGAAATTGAATTTTAGCTAATGACTTTCCAAGAAGGGAAATTTCATGCCAAGGCAGCTTCATTGATAATTCTACCAAATATTTAAAGAAGAAACTACTGATTTTAGACAAAGTATTCCAGAATTTCTTTTTAAAGGAAACACTAACAATTAATTTGTAGGCTAGGATAAAACTGTTGCCAACTCCAGAAAAAAAATTACAGACCAACGTGCCTCATGATTACAGACCCAAATGAACAACAATATATTATAAATTTAATCCATCAATATATTAGAAGAATATTATGTCATGACCAACTAGCATTTTTCCTTGGGATGAAACGTTACTGAAACATTTTGGAAATTAATTTATTTTAATCACAATAGACTATGGAGAAAATACACAGCATAATTTCAACAGTTGCAGAGAAAAGCATTTGATAAAGCTCATATCTATTCACAATGCTTTAAAATTATCAGAAAATAAAATGTAAGGAAACTTCCTTAAACTGATATAAGAAAAGAAATAAGAGACACTCAGATGGAATAAAAAAGCAAAATTTTCATGATCATATAATTGTTTATGTAAAAAGTCATATAAAATATTTTAAATAATGGTTGATTTGTGAGATTACACCATCAAAGACCAATAAGCAAAGTAAACTTTTTTGCATACTGACAAAATTAGAAATTAAATCTTTTAAAAATATTATTTACAAAAAAATACTCTGCATGATAGAAAAAAGTATCTCAAAAATGGATCATGGTCTAAATTTTAAACCTAAGATTTTCAAGTTTCTGGAAGAAAACATAGGAAAAATTATCTTTGAAAGGAGTTCTTACTTATGACATTTTAAATTATGATTCATAAAAGAAAACTCAAACGGAAGACTTCACATTAAAGACTTAAACATTTACAAATCTGTGCTCTTTGAAAAACCCTAGTAAGAAAATGAAAAGACATTATACACTAAAAGAAAATATTTGTAAAACACATGTATGGTAGTTATTTGTATCTTCATTAATCTTGAAATTCAATAGTATGAACACACACACACACACACACACACACACATATACATACCCACACTCACAAAAGCTTAAAAAAGCAGACAAATTATTTCAATAGGCTATAGAAGATATACATAGAGAGAATGAGCACTCTCTTCATGAATAGCCATCTGGGAAACAAATAGTAACACCATAGTAAGATGCCATCTCTCCTGTTAAAATGCCAAAAGTAAACAAACAAACAAAAAAATGATACCAAGTACTGGTGAGGATATAGAGTGACTGGAATTCTCATACATAATGGTGAAAATGTGAAACATTTCAGACACTTTGTAGAAGAGGTGAACTCGTCTATCAGAGTTAAACACACATATGAAAGGCAATCCTGTTTCTAGTCACTTACCATAGAATAAAAATGAAAACATAGGTTCAAACAAAAATCTATAGACAAGAGTTCTTTTCAGCTATATTCATAACTGCTAAAAAGTAGAAACTTTTAGCTTTCTAATGCTCAAACTGTGGGATAAACCATGCACATGATGGTTGCTCCAAATAGCAACAATAAGTACTAAAGCATGGATGAATTCATCAAACAGACGAAACCAAATCCTAAAGCTACATGAAAAAGTCAGGATCAGTACATGCATATATATACACACATACACACAGGTGAGATGTATATGTGTGTATACACACCACACACACACACACACACACACACACATATGAATCCTGTGAAGAGCATCTGTTTGGTCTACATTTGGTCACTGCTCCTATCCCTAAGTGAACTGGAATAATGAAGGAAGAGATCTTCAATGGAATGCTAGTACGATTTACTAAAACATGGAGAAAAGAATGATGTACATTTAAAATTATACATATAAACATATATATATATACACAAAAATACATACATGTATTTTTTTCTATGCTTTTTAAAAATTCATATATAAAAAGTACAAAAACATGGTAAAAAAATCAAGGGAAATGGTACTAACGTTCAAATGACAGGTCCGATGAAAGTTCCCCTTACAGTCAACCTCATTTGAGCCTATTTCTTGAATGTTTGGTAGGTTTTAACCATTTATTTTATAAATAAATGGTTATTGATAGTACTTAAGTAATGGATATATGCTTTAATTAAAAGTGAAATTTAATTAAATGGTGAGTTTAATTTTATAGTCTGCTCATGGGAGCATAAGGACATTAGTGTATTTACGTATTAAATTTATTAAAATATTTGCACTCCTTTGCCTTTCTACATCCCTGTAAGAAATGCAGATAAAATGCACAAAGGGGACTTACACAGTACATTCATGTGATGTATAAAATATTCCTATAGTATGTGTATGAAGAACTTTCTGAATCACATAGACAGCAAAATAATTAAATAAAATGTATTCCAAATGTGTAAAGACATGGTGAAATTTCTGGAGTCTATTCCAGAATAGTCTGATATTTATAATGGATACCAACCAGATCACTGCAAACTGAGTTTCACAGAGACAATGGGACCCCAGCTCAGCCACATCTAACAAGAGTTTATTGCTCTTTTATACCCAGTACATAGCTGCTCGTATGAAACACTTGAGAATGTTTAAGAAATGCATGATTCCAGCAGGGAGCAGCCATGGAAAGTCTCTAAAAAGCCACATGAAAATTGACTTCCAAAACAGTCACAAAGTTACTAGAATTTTTTGTATGATTTTTCAGAAAAATGTAAACATTGAATCTTGATAAGCAGACTTAAAATTAATTGAACACATTATTAAATGAGAGTTTAACAAAATTGATCCACTTAAGGTACTCACAAGGGCTCTGGAAGTTGCATAATGGTAACTTCATTTAATACAGGAGGTTGTAAAGGTCCAAGGACTTTCAACCTGATGTTTCTCAAGGTCACATGGTCCAAAGGCCTGCTAAGTGAATGAGCCAAAATTCAAATTGAAGTTTCACTGATTCCATACCATCAGGTTTCCCTCTTCCACAATTAGCTACTATATATCCATTCATTATATTTCATGAAATGACCATATATTGATATGACTGTGTAATCACCACATTTATTGGTACCCAGAGCATGCAAAAATATATTAGCATCAAACTTCTTCAGAGTAACCATCTTAATTTGTGTGATATTTTTTCTACAGAACTGGATTTTTAAATATTAAATTTCCCCAAAGGCATCTCTATATAACACAAATTGAAGTGGAGGCACCAATTACTTTCTGTTCCAGAAATCCTTAAGCAACAAATCCCCAAAATTCAGATCAGCATATTCACTTTGGGAAGTGGCATTTGCAGAATGACCATCAAACCTGCTTAAATTCTATCAAAACTCGTTGATAGAAAAGCCCAGGGAACATAATAAGTACTTAAGAAACCCATAAGTGGTCAGTGTTTCATTTGTCTCAATCCTCTTTGAAATTGAATTGGCCGCTCAGCCTTCGAAGTTGTGTTAGCTGTGAAAAATACATTTTTAAAGGAATGTATTAAAATTCATTTTACTTTACACATCTTAACTCAGACCCATGAGGCTGAATCAGAGCTGAGTAGAATCACCAAAAATATTGTATTCCCTAAAAACATGAATTTCAATTAAAAATCTCTCACAATCTTGTTAGTTTAAAAAAGAATAAAAGCAAAGCAGGAACAAGCTAAGCTTTCCATTAAAAAGGGACCTTACTGAAGACATATTTCACCTTGTTCCACTTCGGGGAAGTTAGGACAGGCAGGAGCCAAAAAGATGAGACTCCAGAGATGCAATTGATACCAGAGATTGAAGAACAAGTCAAGGAGAAGACAAAACAAATACTGTGCTTGTGACATGTCTAATATTTATGAATATGATATTTAAAAAGGAAAATAAATATATGGGCAAAAGAGAAGTGGAGGTTGTGATAACTAGCATTAGTGAGAAGGAACCTATATTTCTCTAGGTCTTTCCATACAGATTGAGATGAGCCACATAATAGAATCAAATTAAATAAAAGCTCTGCTGTTGCTTGCTGCCTGTGAGGTGGGGCAGTTGTGGTGGAGAAAAAGCACTACATCCAGAATACATCCTATTTAAATAATTGAGGATCCCTTGTGCAAATGAACTAAGAGCAATTTTGTTGATTTTTGTGTTTTTTCATTTTGTTTGGTTCTCATATTTTAGTGAACCAACAAAATTAAATGTGATTATACCTGCCATTTGAATTCCCAGGAAGGTAAAGCTGTTTTTATTTTTAAGAACAGCATAAAAATATTTGGTTTTCTCATTAGCAATATCATTATGGGTAATTTATATCCAGCATGCTATTATCAAAGCATTTTCACTTTATGTAGAAAACAGATTTCTTGAGAAGACAATATAGAGAAAGAGCTTCTTGACATTGGTCTAGGCAAAAATTTTTTTGGATATGGACCTAGATGCACAAGCAACAAAAGCAAAAATAGATTAAAGGAAATGCATTAAACTAAAAGGCTTTTACACAGCAAAGAAAATAATGAACAAAATGAAGAGACAAACTACAGAAAAGAATAAAATATTTAAAAATCATGTCCACCATAAGAGCTAAATATCCAGAACATATATAGAATTTTTAAAACTCAGTAACAAGAAGACAAAGAACCTGATTACAAAGTGGGCAAAAAATGAGGCATTTAAAATGGTCCACACTAATCATCTGGAAAATAAAAATCAAGTCTCAATGAGAACCTGTCACCTGTAATAATGGCTATTATCAAAAAGAAAATAGACAATAAATACGAACAAATATGTTAGTCAGCTTTCCATTGCTGTAACAAAATACCTGAAAAAAATCCACCTATCATAGGAAAGATTTATTTTGGCTCATGGTTTGAGAAGGTTCAGCCCATGATCTTTTGGTTTCATTGCTTCTGGATCTGTGGTGAGGCAAATCAGCATGGCAGGGACAGTATATGTGTTAGACAGCTTTTAATTGCTGCAATTAATTACTGACAAGCTAGTCATGGTGGCACATATCTGTAATCTCAGCAGCTTGGGAGGCTGAGGCAGGAGGATTGAAATTTCAAAGTCAGCCTTGGCAACTTAGTGAGACACTGTTTCAAAAAAAACAGTGTGGGGGGGACTCTGAGGATATGGGTCAGTGGTTAAGTGTCCCTGAGTTCAATCCCTAGTGCCAGAAATAAATAAATTATCCTATCATCTATCACAGAGGTCATTAGAAGCACTATCTTTGGAAGAAATTAAGATAGTTCTTGTGACCATTGGTAGACTACCCAGAGAAGGTTGGTGTAAAAGGTACTAAGAACTTCTTCTGGCCCTGACTTCCAGTCTAGCAATGTGATCTCTTTCTTTTGCTCATGCTCCCATGGTTGGGTTGCCATCTGCTGTGTCAGTGGAGCAACCAGGGGATCCTTGCCAGAGCTAATGTAATGTACTTTGGACCTTCAGTCTCCAAAACTGCAAGGTAAATAAACCTCTTTTCTTAATAATTACCCAGTTTCAGGTGCTTCACTATAGTGACAGGAAATGTACTAACAAAAACCCAGAGAACATTATTTCAATTGAAATACACCAGACACTAAAAGGAAAACATTGCACGATCTCCTTGCTTCCCTTCTGTTCTCCCCAACCTTAACTCCCTGGTTTCCACCTCCTAATTTTTCCAATTTTTGTCATCCTATGTCAAGTAGTGGCAAAATATATGCACTGAACCATTGAATATGTAAAATAAATATATATTATTTTTCCATAGTTAATATGGTTGTCCTCATGAGTCCTACCCAGTTTACCTTTTGGTACAATTTCCCAGTCTCTCCTATATGTGCCCCTTGAGGTGAGGTATGGGGGATTCTCAATGACTATGGAAGCCAGGAGTAGGTTGGACCTCTATCCTGCAGAATCCAGAAATTATGGACATTTCTCCTCCCATACAAATAGCTGATCAGCTCAAGAGAATCTCTTCCACCATGTGATGCTTACTCTCCAGAGCCCACATGATTTTATAACTTTGTGGATCTGACAGACTCCATGGAGATAGGCATTTCCAGAGAGGGCTTATTTGGTGTCACATTGTCTTGCACTCTGTTTCTACCAGGGCCCAGGAGCATTTTAAGGGGCTTTACTTTAGGTATATCATTTCCTGCTATAGGAAGCATAACCCTTCTCTAGGACCTAAGGGGATTCACATCACATTTCCCCTATACCAAGATATCTCTAAATTATAGATCACTCCAGAATAGAGGGTTGATGTGACAGGATTACTTATATCTAAGCCTAGATGCTCTGGTGATTTGTCCTACTCTATGCCCCCCAAAGCTATAGGACTTGTATCTACCAGTGTATGTGTCAGATCATTTTCCAGTTGGAAAAAACTGCCTCCAGAACCTTGCTAGTTGTCAGTGGTACTTGGCCTATGAGATGTGATATTCCAATTTTTACTTTAGAGACAATGTTCTGTAATACTTCTCATAAACCAAACCCTAAAATGCTCACTGATCACTAAGCCCTTAAAACTTCTAGGGCTCATGTCCCATGTTCAGTAGCTCATGACTCTCACAAGTCTTCCAACTTACAAAGTATGCCTTCTTTATTCAGTCTGATGTCATAGATCAATATGGATGTCTATTCAGTCCTGTCTAGACAGAAGGAAAGAGAGTCAATAATTTATCCTTGAAGCAAAACAGGAAGTGTCTATTATTGTCTACTTCATGTGAATGTGAATGCTATTCCTGATCCTCTTTTCTCATTAGAATAGAAAACAGTGTATTCACAATATTGCTGCTGCACTCCCCACCTTGTGCTTTATTCATCCTCTCCAGCAAACAAACCATATGAAGTAGGCAGCTGTGGGTGGGACTTCCATTTGCTGTGTTACAGTAGGCACCATCATCTTACCAGGCTCGGGTGATTTGAAGTACAGAGCCAAAGACCAGACTGGTGAATTAAAGAAGTAATTTCACCCTTATAACTCTTACACCCTTTGAGATGGTGCTGTTCTGTCATCCCTACATACTCTCACTCATTATCTATTATTACAATTAACTCTTTTGGCCAGAAAAAGATGTTTCAGTGGCTTACACTTTTCCCTTTCCACCATGTTATTCCTTATTTCACAGACTGAGGATGCAGAGCAGAAGTTGCACACACTACTAAGCTTGGCAATTCCAATTATGCATTCAGGGACAAACCCTGGTAAACACCACCAAATGGAACTGCACACTGAATGTATCCAGTGTATATTGCCCCTAGTCTGCGATTCCATTTACTTCCTGGTACTCATATGCCCATGCTAACAATGACACCACAGTTAATGACATTTCAAGCAGTTGATATCGATGGCAGTTCAAACACTGGGTCTGGCATTCCTTGAAATGCTTGAACATTTCTGTCTTCTCAATGCGCACTTGCTTAAGTCAATGTCTTAAAGTAGTGCCTCCATAATTTGTGAGACCAGGTGAAAACTGAAAATGCAGGATAATTTATTGAAAAATGAAGAAAAAATAGCCTTTTCCTTTCTTCCACGGTTTTTTCTCAATTTATCATGGGGATTTTATGTATTTTCTAGCACCTTATCTCAGGCACAAGGATATTTATCAGGTGAGTGCAGATCTTACATTTGATGCCTCTTGCACCCAGCCTGGGTACCTGTGCTCAGAACTCCAACGGGAGCCATGGGAAATGGCAGTTACTGGCAGAGAATGGAAAGTGAACAAGTAGGGAGGTGGTAGGAGGCAGGGTCATGTGTAAATTAAAGCTCCAAATCTTTAACATGTCTGGCTCCCTTGGACTTCAATTTTGCATAACACAGGTTAAAAGATAAAATTATTAAGAATTTCAAGAAGGTGATTGCCAAGCAATAAATCTAAGTACCACTCATTTTCTTTGCACAGGTGCCTGTCCAGCTGTACTGATCCTTCTGTCATGAAACCATGCTTGGATGTCAGTTCCTTTGGGGAAGAACTTCAGGTGTCATCTTTATGAATATTGGCCATGATATTACATGGTTCTTCCCATTGGAGGTCCAAGTTTCCCTTCAATCAGCAATTCTGGGTTACAAACTGACTCAGTTCTATCTTTAATCTATTACACATGTTTGTGTCATGTTGGATGACAATCTATTTGTTCCTATGAAAGTGTATTTCAATTAACTTACTCTTTAACTCTTTGTGGCATTGCCCATAAGCAGAAATCCAACTTTGCCACTTAGGCAATAATTGCACCTATCTAACTCCTGATGATTAAATACCTCCAACTGGGTTCTATTATTTCAGGGGTTCATTATCTGTTAATAAGTTAATATTAAAAATATTAACACTATTGATTTTCAATTATTACCATCATCAAATATTCTTACGTAATGGCCTATCCTGGTTTAAGGCCTTGGATTACGGAATAGTCTCTGTATTCTAGGTACATTTTGTTTTGTTTTTATTTCTCCAAAAGACAAAATTATGCTTTAGTTTGGGATATCAAAGTAGATCCAGGAACCTGGACTGATGAAAGGTATGAGAATTTGGGATAGAATTTTTAAGTAGATTTTTCTTTTAAGTTCTCCTATCTTCTCTCAGCCTTGCCTCCCCTCATGAATTAGGCCTAAACTATTGAACATTCCATGTATGTAAGATGTTTTAGAGGGATCAACATTGATGGAAGGGAGGATTAGCCAGTTTTTCACAGCTGTAATTAAAACACCTAACAAGAATAATTTAGAGGAGAAAAGATTTATTTTGGCCCATGGATTTAGAGGATTTAGTCCATGATTAACCAGTTTTGAGATGGAAACATCCTGGTTAAAAGGCATGGTGGAGGAGAGCTATCCAGTTCATAACATAAAAAAGCAGACATAAAAGGGGGAAGGGAAATGACAGACCCTTTCAGAGCATGCACCAGTGACCTGCCTCCATGATTTCACTAAGTTCAAACTCCCAGTAGTCCATTCAGCCATCAGTGGATTAATGCACAGATGAGTTCAGAGTCCTTACCATCTAATCGTTTCCTAAAAACCTATCTCTGAATCTTCTTGCATCGGGAACCATGCTTTCAACACATGAGCTTGTTGGGAATATCCCAGATCCAAAATATAGCAAAGGCAGAGAAAGGAAGATTAGGCAGAGAAAAATGTCTATGTTTTTGAACTAAGAAAGTCACAACCTACTCCACAGAAAGCTCTGTGTTATAAATAATCCATCAGATGTGTCTTGTGTTAACCCAAAATATCTAAGCCATTAAGACCCTGTGAGCCTCAATTATTGCCTGTGGGCCATCTTGGGTGTCAGGTCGAATTTGGCTGCAGGGGGAGGGAGCAAGGTCACCTAGCAACACACTATGCCAGAAGTGACCAGTGAGGCAGACCTGCTGACCCTGACGTCCACCTTGGGTCCACCTTTTCCTGGGCAGGACCCCTGGCCCCTTCCCCTGTATAAAAACCCTGAGTAGCCAAAGCCACGTGCGATTTCTCCTGGCTCTCCCACCTGACTTTCACCCCGGGAAGGCTGGAGATTTCACCCGGGACACACAGACTCTAATAAATCTCAAGCCACTACTTTTGTCTGACTCTGGTGAACCTGCCTGGCGAGCTTACTTCTTTGGCCACCCGCCGCCTTTGCAAGCATTCATTGAGTAAGTCACACTCTTGAGCAAATTGGTTCTCTTTATCTGAGGTAAAAGCCAACATCTGGAGACTCTGCTGTTATCATTGCCTACTCCTTCAAGGGAGATATGTCCAGTTCATACATGTGTCCATCTTAGCTTCTAATGAATGTATCTTGATGAAGTTGGGGACTGGGAGTGAAGAATTTAGAGGAAGTGAAATGTAATCTACACATTAATTTGAAATTCACATAGAACCCCTTAACTTCATTCAATCTGGGTGCTTCATGGAATGTGTAGATAGTGAAGTTGCGTTTTGATGAAAATTCATGATCTGATGTCTTTTGGCTTGACCCGAGACCAGCAGCTTCCATCTAACAGTTACATTAGCATCATATTGGCCATCTGTGACAGAGAAGTTTCTGAGTCTACCTTCTATCATGCATCTGGCCTTGTACTTAGTGGTTTTACCACAACATTTGCTATTGGTTCAGTTCACCTATTACCTAGAAAGTTCTTGTAACTCAATTTTGAATTTTGAAGTTCAATTTTACTGAAACTTCCTCATTTAGAAGATGGAAAAGGATCCTGCATTCATCACATACTCTCATTGCTCCACTCCAATTTCTAATTTTGCTGTTTTCTAGGTTATGTGGCTGTTCTGTCCAATGAAATATAAGCGGAAGAGATCCGAGTCACTTCCAAATTTAGGCACTAGAAGCCTCTACAGAATTCTCTAGAATGTCTCTTTTTCTACCAAAGTAATTGAGGAAGCAATATGTTCCCTAGTGAAGGAGGACTTATCGATCATCTCTGGTTGAATGAACCACTCAGAGACACAAATGTGGCAAATTAACTACAAGGGGGAAATAAAAATTTTCCCCACTAAGACACTGAGATGTGGTGATTATTTCTTGTAGTAGGTTAGTTTTTAAAACGTACTATTATAAGGAAATTGAGATTGCACTGGGATAACTAAACTGCAAAGGCTTCTTTTCCCCAGCAACATCAGGATGGCCATATCTCAGATTAATAGAGATGAGGGGCTATCTTGAAATTAGACAACTCACAATCCATCTCTTTCTGGGAGAAGAGTGGGGAGAGGTCTTGTCCTCTATATGATCTTCAATATATCTAAACACACGTCACTAAATCCTGGGTCTATCCTAGAGACCAGAAAGTCCATCATAAGAAATTTAGCTTCTGCAAAATGCTTTGAACTATGCCTGATGATTACTTAGTAAGAGTTCTATTAGCTCTTACTATTCTCTAGAATTAAATTCCATGAGAAGATAATTTTTAGATCATTCCTTTAGAACTTTCACATTAGCTTGTGGAATCATGCCTAAAACAAAGGAGGCATTCAAACAATAGGTATTAAATGGATAGATAGATGTACAGATGGATGGATGTATGGATGAAAATATTTGATTTTGCCTCCTTACTCTCTGGGTATTTTCTTGCTCCTTTTGATGTTATAACTGTCCATGATCAGAATACACTATATGCTTTCCTTGAATTTTTCTCTTTCATATTTTCTTTCTACATATTATCACCCACTGACATGTTCCCTACTATATGGGAGAAATTTCCATGCCAGCCAGTTGACTCCACCATTCTACTGAAAGGAAAATCCTGTCTTTAAGGATAGATCTCTTGTGTAGATGATGCAACAAAAATACAATGAAGTTGGTTAAATCTGTGAAAAATTACTTGTGCAAAAAAACTTCCCTGCTACATGTTCTTTTACTTTTACAGCATTAAGTTGGCAACATTTACCTTTTATTCTGTGCTTTATATCAGAAAACTTGTAAATAATGTTTACTTTAGTAGGATTTTATTAGGACATTTACTACAGAACCACGTTATGCTTCAATTGCCTTTACTTGCATACACAGGTCTAAGATTTTGTGAAATTTCCTTGCATTTATTTTTATTTAAGAAAAACATCAAAATCATAGATTCTTCTCCTTTTCCACACACTTGCCCCAAAGATCCTGATTCCCTGCTCATGTACCTGGACCACTCTCTAGGTAGACTGCATACCTGCTTTTAGGATGTTCGTCACTTATCTCCTGGCTCTGCTCTACATTGTGTGGATCCCTGTCATTTTTGTTTCTTGATTTCCTCCCTGTTTTTTCCTGAAATCACCTTTAAAGAATTCCCTAAGAAAGAATATGAGAGAGAAAAACTATCAGAGCAGCATTTCAATTGAAAAAGTACTTAACAGTTGAAACCATTTTCTTTGAGAACATTAAAGTTGTTGTTCCCCTTTTAGTTTGGTTAATTATATTTTATTTCCAGTTGTTTTTATTTTCTTTTCAAAAAGTTTACATTTTTTCTGTCCAAGTGTTTTTTGGCATTTTTCTTTATCTGTATAATTAAAAAAATTTCAAATTGCTACTTATAAGGTGGGGTTCTTTTTAATCCCTTCTTTCTCTTTATCCTTGATAGACCTTTTCAGCTCTTAGATAATGTTCCTTTTTGACAAATTCTCTTTTGTTATTTTCATGATAATGCCCTTTGGTTGAATTATCTTTTCTTTTTTATAATCCATTTAATAGCAAAATGATGCAATTTCTAGCTTAATCCCTTCTGTCTTTTAACTTTTCTTTTTTGTTTTCCTGCTCCATTTTCTAGAAGATTAGTTTAACATTATGCTACAATCATAAAACAGCATTTTTATGTAATTTAAGCAATGGTAGTGGTGATTTCCAATTTCAATCAATTTTTATATTTCTAGGACATTCACATGTTATAGATGATTTTAATATTAATTTATCTGAATACATTAATGGAGTATGATATGAAATTTTTTATCTTGATTGAATTTAAATCCCTCTTTCATCTTCTTCCTTGGTTTTTTGTTTTGTTTTGTTTTATTGTTTTCCCCCTTTACATTCCTTGGCCTTTTATTCTTTCAGGCCAGTCTGTTCTCACGTGGCTAAGAATCACTGTGGTTTAAACACAGGAATAAATCACACAGGCAGCCTGCGAAGGGAGCTCAGTGAATGTGAGGAGATTTATCAACTGGCAGGCCCAGTTTCATGGAGAGTAGTTATGGAGGCAGCATTCCAATGCACCATGCTTCACTCTTGGACAATTAATTTTTAACTACTTATGGTATATTCTATTTACAAATGTATTTGAACTACAAAATACTACATACTAACAAGAAAAAAGAACATGTATATCAACAGAACTCTGATTTAAAAACAGAATTTTGAGTATATTTGACATCCCCACTATTATTTTGATAATAGCATGATAATCCAAGCTGTTCCCTGGAGTTTACCAAGAGATTCACAGTACACAGATGTATTCTCAATGTCTCGTTTTGCTTTATATGCTCATGCGTAGAAACATATGTGTTCTTATATGGTCATTTTTCATATAAGATTATTTTTATGTGACTCATTGATATTGATGCATGTAACAATAGGTCATCTATTTTCACTGTTTCTGCCAAGCATCAGGGGATATATGATACAATGGTACAATATATGAACCAATGATTAATCACTTTAACTACATTCCTGCCATAAGAGTTTCAGGTTAAGTAGACAAACTCTGGGAAGGCTAGATTGTGATTATTTGTTTTCACATAGGTATTACTTTACCTCTGCTCAAAGTAGATTTGAAAAAGCACAATTCCTCTCAGTTTTCCTGTGGTTCTATTTGGAGGAGGAGGGCCTAGAGGAAGGACCCTGGCCTTCCTCTCTCTTTCACTCCCCAGTCACCTTGAGATGAGCTGCTTTCATCCATCACATGCTCCCCAGCATGATATTCTGCCTTGCCACAAGCCCAAGACCAGGCCAAGTGATTATGAACTGAAACCTCTGAAATCTTTCCTCCCTTAAGTTATTTCAGGGATTTTTTTTTTTTCATAGCAACAGAAAACTAACTAAGTGATGGCATATTCTTTTGTGTTTCTTGGCAGTATGTAGGGTCTGTAGTAGTATTTCCTACACTGTGAACACCCCAAGCATGAGCTATTAAAATAAAGCAAGGCAGCTGGTATCCTAGATAGAGGCCAGATTCAGAAACTTCCTAGTTCTTCTCATTACTACTCTCTGGACTGTCACATTATAAATTAGTCTTACTCTGCTTTTTTCTATCTTCATTCTTCATATAAAAAGCATTTGTAAGTGTGTTTTGCCTAATATTTTTAAGTGCTTAGTTATGAGGAGTTATGTGTGTTTATATAGACATGTTGCCAGAAAAGCAAGTCCCCACTAATTTATTTCTTGTTGTTATTACTTTTAATTCAGCAACAATTAAATTGCTGGCATCATAAATTGATATTGTAGGAGGATTTTCTTAAGCTGTGTGGGTCATGTTGTTAAATTTAGATATGTCTATTTTCAATAAAATTTTTGGCACATCTTCCAAAACTTGTTCTCTTTCACCTAGCATCTTAATCTCTGATCCTTTTCGGGATGGATTTATGAACAACTGCTTCCTAAAAAATATGTGGTCTGCTCTGTTTTATGGTGTAGGTACCTAAAATTATTCACAATCTGCTTTGTTTTTCCTCCACTTATTTCTTAATTTCTGTAATCTGTTAAAAGGTCTTTTCTTTTAAAGGTCCACCTCCTGCTTTTTCCACTGGTCTGATTCTGCTACTTTTAAGGAGATTCTTGTCTATAATTTAAGGGTATCCTAGGGAATAGATGATATAAAATATGGTAATCTGGCCTCTTATACTTAAAGCACCACCAGATCCCTTATTCATTTTAGACACTTTAACATCATTAACCTACATTATATGGTCTATTCATACTATGTGAACAACATTACCAACACAGCTATTTCTCAAAGGAATTCTAAACTAGAATTACATAACTAAATAGAAAATGATTCCACAATGTTATTTGCTCCATATCTTGTGCATTGGTGGGGAAAAAAATAACTTCATTTACTTCTCAGATGAGAACAGTATTTAATATAATATCTAACTGCAGCACAGTATATAATAGAAGCACATACTGGATCTTGGTAGATAAAATAGAAATCAGTAAACTAGAATTTAGGGACAAGTTTGTGAAGTTCATAGAACACAATCTTCAGTTTAGATCTTGGACCAACACTAACAGCTGGGCAAATCTAAGGCAAACCACCTAATTTATCAGAAAATATAATTATTTCAAATACAATGAAATGCCGCCATTTAAATTTTAAAAAATTAAATGAAACACCAGTAAAGCAATTAATGCATTACCTGGAACCCAATAGCTGCTCAAAATGATGGTTTACCTCTTACATTTCTTGCCCTGCCTTGCCTGACCTTTCAGTTTCTTAGAACAATGCCTACTATAAAACATAGAGACTGACTGGCTAGATGCTTGGTACAGTTCATTTTAAGAAAAATAATTGTCTACCCTTTCAGCTCATGCTTTCTTCACTCTTATTAAAACTTCAGTTTCTTGAAGTGAAACCTTGTCCCCAACTCAGCAAGTGCATTGTAGGGGCAGAAGTTAGAAGTTGAGTCTCTATACTTGATACTGGGTAAATAATTCGATTTATTCAAGTGAGTCACAATTTTGCTTGACACATTGCTTCAACTGTTAAAAATCAATTTAGATATTAAATGCCATTGGCAATAAGTCCAGGTGACCTTTAGTTTTTGGAAAGCATATTTAATATTTCTTCATCTATCAACTTGCTAATGCCTACTGGATTTTGCCCTTTTGCATAGCCATCCATTTTAAAGGAATTATATGAAAGAAATTGACTCCCTATTGCTGGCAGCATCTCTCAAACACAGCTGGGGGCTCTGTTCTGCCCTCAGACTCCCTCCCTTACCATCATGTCTAGGATCCTTACAAAAACTAGCCTTTGATATTTCTCATATTTATACAAACCATCTGGATGTGATTTCTCACTATTCCTATGGAGTTACAAATAGATAATCAGAGCTTCATCATCCTTGGCACAGAGGCATTCGCTGAGATCACAATAGGGAAGCAAGTGTGCTCTCCAGGAATTGACACTCATGGTTACTGTGATGTTTGTGGTTAAGCTAGTTTTTTCCTATCAAAAAATGTATGTCTGTAGAGGAGATCAGTCAGTTTATTGACTCTTATTTCTTCTGCACTTCAAAATAGTATTATTAATGTATCCCATGCTGCTAAGTACAGGCATTAGATTATATCCAATAACTTCGACATAGTCTTGCTTTCAAATGTGGATAATTCTATGATATCTTATAAAATTGCTTAGAATACCACAAACCAAAAAAAAGTATCTGTAAAGGGCAAGTTAGGGTGGGCTTCGAGTAAGGGGTAGGTTTAAAGGGATGGACAGAACAAAAATACAGAGAAAAAAACATTTCTAGCACAAGAAAAGTAATGTGGAATGTGTGTATGTGTGCATGTGTAGATATGCAGTTTGTGGGAGTCCTCAATCTTTTGGGTACAGATATATCAAGATTGAGATGAGCTTGCTCAAAGGCAAACATTTGATATTGAGGATATAGCTGTGGCCTAGAAGGCTTCAAGAATACTGAACTTAGGTACCTGAATAATATGGAAATTCATGCTGTCTCATAGTTCTCTTTCTCCGTGTCTGCTTTGTCCTACTGTTTTGCTTCAAATTAACTTTCCTTTACTGTCTACATGGCTTCCCAGAGCTTAAATGTTTATTTCTGTTTCATTCAAAGATGAACCATCCTGGACCTACTATCTCCTAGTCATTAGTCATCATTCTGTTTTGTTTAAGGTCTGAACCCTGCTCCAAGAAATTTTTATAAATCACCAAATTCACATTAAAGAAATATGACTTCTTTGAGTGTCATGTATGCCACTAGGTGAACAGGGTAAGAAGGTGTCTATAGTTCCTACCAAACAAGAGAGAGATGGGTTAATCACCCTACTTACACGTCTACTTATATGTAGCTGTTTTTTGGACATCCAGCTCATTTGGCATGTAAAAAATATTAACTTATGAACTTAAAACATAATAAAACTAAAAAAGTTAGTTACAATGATATCAAGATGACATTAAATGAAATTTCAGGGAATTATAATTTTATTCTTTATAGAAGGAAAAGTCATTAAAATATTTAAACAGGATTTTACACTATCAGTAGTATCTCTATGTAGATTTATATGAAAGGAAAATACAGACTTAAGGCCCATGTCAAAAAAGAATGCAATGTTTTAAATAAAAAATGATTGAGACTCATGTCACTGAGACTGGACAAAAGAATGTCTAGTGTGAAATCGAGTCAGATGAACTTGGTATTTCATTTCTCTATATGAAAAAGAGAGAGGTGGGTGAGAGGATGTAAATAACTAATTCTTCAAAGATATTGTGTTTGTCAGCTTTTCATCGATGTGACAAAATGCCTGAGAAAAACAACTTAAAGGAGGAGAAATTTGCTTTGGCAGAAGGTTTCAGAAATTTCAGTCCAAGGTTTGGACCTGTGACAAGGCAGAACACGATGGTGGAAGAGTGTGGCACAGGAAAGCTGCTCAGCTTCTGGCACCTGGGAAATGGAGAGAGAGAGAGAGAGGGGAAAGTTCCAGAGACAAGGTGCAGTTCCCCATTATGCACACACAGGCCCCACTCCCTCCAACTAGGTCTTGCCTCCTACAGGTCCCACTGTCTCCCAGCAGTCCATTCAAATTACAAAACCATTAATGAATTAGTTCAAGGACGAGGTTAAATCCCCCATGATCCAATCATCTCCTAGAAGCCACACCTCTGAACATTGCTGCACTGGGGACCGAGGCTTCAACACATGAACCTTTGGGGAATATTTCAAATCAAAACCACAATAGAATTTTTTTTTCAAATTATACTATATTAACAGAACTTGAAGTGATTTTAGAAAAACTCATTGTCTATCATCTTTCATAGGTACAGCCCAAAGCCTCATCTTTTTGAGTGTATTGAGTGAAGGCTAGAACATGCTTCTAACACTGTATTCCAAAGGAATTATGAAGTGGCATGAGGTCTCTGAGGAGAAAACTATCCTACATGATGAACTGTTGTACATAATCAATAGCAATGAAAGGAAAAGGGGACTATATAGACAAATTAGTCTTGAAAATGCTGAGTTAAGCAATTTTAAAGAAGTTTGTTACTCCCAGGGCAACTTCAGATATTTAATGTATTAATGTTTGTGAGAATCTTTAAAAGCAGCAGCATAGTGTGCAGAGTCTCCCATGTGACCATGAAACTACTTCTTAGAGGGAAACCTCCATGGACTAATATTGCTTGAAACTCGGTATGAAATTCTGCTAAATGTAGCACTTTCTGAGGATCAAAAATGCTATTTTCATGGTTGAATATCATTTAGGATATTTCACCTTAGAGTAAAATAATTCAGCTAGAATCAGAAGATACACATTGCACCATGGGAAAATGACTTGGAGTGATTACAAAATGAAAATGGCTCATCTTTAAGATTTGTGGCCCAAATGCTTATGATTCTGAGTGTGTCCAGAGGAAGGTCAGCAGAATGCCTTGTGATCTTTGCATCCCTAATGGAACTGAACACATACCTGAGTTCTCTAGAGGAGAAAATTATCCTTGCATTGTCAAAGAATTTTTGACCTGTGCTTTAGTAGAGAAAAGCACCACTTACAGTGAAACTCTGGTCATGGAAGTGAAGCTCAGCCTAGTATCTCATAAGAGACCCATAGACTATTGCACTAGAATTGTTCAGAGCAAAGGTTATCCTGATGTATTATGTAGCAGACCAGTTTAATAAAATTACCTTGAAAAATGAAAGTGAATATTGTTGTTCTCTAGACATTTAACTTTGATCAATTCTTTCCTTTAAACATGATTAAAATAACAGACTTATTCTAAAAGAGCAGTCATATTTTAAATAAATACATTGTTTCCTTACTCAATTGCAAATTCAATTTCATATACAGTCTCTACATACTCACATAAACTGAACATTTCACATCATTAAACCTACATGTGTTCCTAGAACTACTTATTTAAGTATAATCTAGTTGTTCTCTGACTAGAGACTTTCAGAATCAGAATCTCTGAAAAAGTGGCCTGAGAATCTGCAATTTAGTAAATACTCAGGTGATATTATGCATACAGAATTTTGAGAAATATTACAATAGCTCTCACTTATCCTAAGAATAAAAAAGTATGTATAAGAATAAGAATATTTGTATATTTAAGAATGATTCAAAAATATCCAAAAGTATTGGTCAGCTAAAGACTCAATCACTCACTAGTTAATATATTGGGCACCCTTACTATGATGGCTTCAAAGATATACAAGGCATTGCTTCCCTTCCTAAAGTTCTTGCATTACTTTTCTGTTTTTAATAAAAATAGATGAAAAGAAATTCATAGACACGGGCTGAAATGTGCAGAAATATTGCTCAGTATTTTTAGAGTTCCATTGCTACAGGTAAAAAGATAAGGTTTTTTTTTTTTTAATCTAGTTCTCAAAAGTGGTTTACAATTAGTTTATCCACTGTGGAGGTGAGTATAAGTGATAAGAATTTCATATACAAAGTATTTTTAATATGTAATTCCTCCCAAGCCTTCTGAAGAAATGTCTATCAAATCAAATAGTTAATGCACTTTGAACACTTAGCTCCAAAAAGAAGATGACATTTTTTCATTAGTTTAAGATATATATGCTAAAGTATCTGTCACAATAATAATAAAATCTGACAGTGCTGATCATCTGGGTTTTTCATGCGCAGAGGTAATGTGTTCTTTGGAAGATATAAATGACAATTTGTTCAAATCAGAGATTTAAAAAATTTAGACAAGCATAGAAGCTCTATAACTTTATATTTCACCATTTCAAATGCATTCATTTAATCGTGTTTATGTCATGTCACCCATACTGATTAATATTTTGTAGATAAATGAATGAATGAATATGTTATTATTTCATCATATGCTATTTTGACTATTAACATTTTCAAAAAAAGAAAGGTCAGGTGTTAATCAGTTTAAATGCACACACAAAGAGAGAAAGCTTTAGGTATGAAAGTGAATGGAAATATTCTGTGTTGCAACTGTGTTCTATGTGTTTTTGTTGTTGTTGTTGTTTTGTGTTTTGCTTTGGTAGTTCTAGGTGTATGAAATTCCAGTCCACATTCTATCAGAGAACAAAGCACTGAAGCATGTGTATGTAACTTAACCTCTAAACAAGGAGGAAGGAATGCTTTTTTCAGAAAAATATACAGGCATTAGTGTTCCCCAACCATTGCCTTTCTGCACTGCACAGAAAGCTTCTGTTCCTATAACTGTACCTGCAACCAGCCTGCAAGTTGAACAGAACTGAAGGTGAAATACATTTCCTGAATATCATTAAAATGCAAATGTGAATTATGAAGATATTTACTAATTTTATAACCGCAAGTATTCCAGTGTCTTCTTTTAAAATAGAAAATAAATGTGAGAAAAACCATATTCATTCTAGGTTTCCTTTAGATCTATGCTCCCAACTATTTCAATCAATGTATATTGGGAATAAGAAAGAAAAATACAGTGATCTCTCAGGGAATTCTTTAATACTAAAAGGTAATAATTTATCTTGGATAAATTAATATGGCTCTTAATGTGCCTCTATATTCTCAAGCAGTAGCTATATTGTGGGAGTCTAACTTCTTAAACTTAATTGTTTACACATGAAGTGCTTATTTTAGTTTCTCTACCTAAAGAGACCTTTTAGAACAGTCATCATTTTATATTCTCTAAGCTACATTTTGTTGTCAAATTGCATTTTACATGAACACTGCAGAAACTTCCACTTGCACCCTTAGGGGATCTCATCTCATCTCCAGCCCAGGAAGGATTAATCACGGATAAGTATAATGTGAAACTATAGCATTTTATAACATCACTAAAGCATCATTATATAAACAGTGTCACGAACTTTCAGAAATAAAGAGAGATGCTCCCATATTGAAGCTCACTTTAGAAATAAAAAGTCCCTCCATAGAGGAAGTCTCTAAGGAGATTGTATTGAGAGTACATATTCAAATGCCTTCCACAGAGCCATGTGTGGTGTCTCGAGGAAGCTGGCGTCAACTTTTTGGATCAATAATTCTTTTCTTTCATTTACTTTATAAGATCTATATCCACCTCTATTAGCATATAGTCCTTAAATGAGGTGAAATGAACTTTCCAAAGTCCTTAAATAAACCTGTTTAATGTCTATTTTAAAAATATTCATATCAACTATTCTGCAAATAGCAAATACCTGATATATAACTTAATAATTCCACATGTGAACAATTATATATTAAATAAACAGAAGAGTAAAGCAGAATTCCATATACATGAATGTATATGCACATTTCTTAACTTTGAAAGTTTATTCAGAAGGACTTCACATTGCAGGAATTGGCATTTACATAAGTGAGAAAATAGGGCCAGGTATGGGAGGAGGCACCCATAAGTACTCCTGTTTTTCTTTAGTCCATTCACAAAAGTAATCAATCACAAGGGTACACCAAAACATTTCATTTTACCCAGGAAGCACTGGTTAGTGTTCTAACAATAAACAACACCGAAACCTCAGTGACATATGCCAGGAAAAGTAGACCCCAGAATCCTTGTACGTGTCACCTGAAGATCGGTAGGGGGGGCTCTGAATATCTTACTGCTCAGAATCAGAGAAGCCACCATCTGGAACGCTGCTGACCCTGTGTCTGAGAAAAGAGAGAAAGCTCTGCAGACATTTGTCCCATAGGTCAAAAGGACCACACCATGTTGGCACAAGATATTTCCACTCATAATTCATGGCCCAGAATTATTCACTTTTTCTTTTTAGAGAATTCATATTAGGAAAGATTTTCACTCAGAACTTTTTTTTTGTGGTGCTGGGGATTGAACCCAGGGCCTTGTGCTTGCAAGGGAAGCACTCTACCACCTGAGCTATATCCCCAGCCCCTATTCACTTTTTCTGATCTACATGAAAGGGGCAGCAAATGCTACCTAACCTAGGAGAGAAGTAAAAGACGTGGGTATTTAGTGTTGATGTCTCCCTCTCACATGTACCTCAATCCTCTCCATCAGTGCAGAAATAAGAATGCTATAAATGAAATAATGAATTAGTCAATGGGGTAAATCCATATGACATTGTTGGCATTTTATTTTGAGGAGAACACCCAATAAACTTTATGTCTTGTCCAGTGCTGTAGACCACTTCTCATTATTACAAGTCACTTTATTATGCACTCTGTAAAATTACCAGGCCCATCCATGAGATTATGAGCTCTCTGAGGAAATTAACCATTTTTTCATTCCTTTTACACAGGGTCGGACATATTATAGGTATTCAATAAATGTAATAAGTAAATGAAAGATTCTCAGAAAGCCTGGAAACTTTTAATCAGAAAACTGAATGAGATTTATACCAGACTCAATTCTGATTACTTCTTACAAATAAAACTAACCTTTATGTCTTTATAATATTACTTTATTCAGTTTAATTATAGAATCAACCATTTCCACAGATGGTTGGATCATCAATTTAATACCTAGGTATATTATCCTAATATTTGATGTCACAGTTATGAACATATTTTTATATGTGGAGGAATTTAGAAGCCAATATCTAGAAACAAAGACTGATTGAAATCCAGAATTCATTCTCAAGTCTTAATGTAAATAATGGAGCCTAGGGACTGAGAGGTTTCCAAAGATCATTTTAATTGTCTCAGAAACATATGTACCTACATTTTAATGTAATTGATTAAGAAGAAGAAAACATTTTTTTCTCTTTTCTGCCTTCTCCTGCTTCTTGATATTTGTATCAAATATTGGATTTCACCCATTATATGGATGAGATATTAGCCTCTGGTTTCAGATTTGAAATCTTGTTCTTCCCTCTCTGGAAAAATAACAAAAACAAACAGCAAAAACCTAGATATGTTCATCTACTTAAAAAAATACTTCCCATCCTGAAATGCTTTTTCATCAGGTTATTTTGTTAAAATAGCTTAGGTTCCTCCTAACATTAAATAAGTTCTGAGTCACTTAAAGTTTATTTATTTCACAAGTAAACAAAGCTACTAGACTTTTACCCTGATCAAATTCTAAATGATGTTCACATTAAGTTATGTCTTTCTGTCATTCCCTGAGATGGTGAATAAACCTAGAGGTGATAAAATCTCTTCTGTATCAAGAATTAACACAGTGTAGGGACTAGGCTGATTTAATGTACTATGTATTGCAATTTACTGAAATATAAGTGGTTTTAAGCCATCCTCCCTGTTGGAATAAACACTAGTCAGTGCCTAGGAAAGCATGTTGCTCTGGACAGTGAGAAAAGGACTTCAAGGAATGTGATAATGAAGAAAATGGAGATGGGGAGTTGGCCACTTCCCTGTCTCCCATCTTTAGGTGAGGGTCCAAGCATAGCGACCTTGATTGTAAAGTAAAGGAGCATAATCATAAAACTTCTGAAGAAATCCATCAATGCAGTGAGCATCCGATATATTCCCCCAATCATGATGCAGCCTTCTATTATATCCTGGCCTGCTGCCACAAAGGTGTGTCATCAATAAAATGTCCAAAACCTCTCCATTGAGTCCTCCATCTTCTTTCTTTGCTTGGGTGTTTGCAGCCTTGAGGTTGAACACTCCCCTCTCTCGTAAAGAATGAAACAAACAAAAACAAAACTATAAGAGGGAAGGGATGGGGAGGGAAGGGAGAAACTCAAAGTGCTAAATCTGGACGTAGAGTTGACTTCACGTAAAGCTTAATTTAACAGTACACGTGAAACACCAGCAATCCATTTTCGTTCCTCCTTTGTCTGTCATCATTCTCCCTGCTTCGCCAATCCCCTAGCCATGGTGGCTGTATCACTGAACCACTGACATTAACTAAACCATCACAAAACAAGAGGCTTGATGAAGATTTATTATTCTCACAGTGATATTGGCTGGCTGTCATTTCTCCACTGGACTCACTTATTTTGTAGCCTTATTAAGCTCAGGGTCAGCTGAGCAGGAAGGTCCAAGTGCACTGACCCTCAGGTCTGACTGTTGAAGGTGGCTGTTGTCTTGGGCCTTGTTAATCTCCTCCTCATGACGTGTCATCCTCCAGCTGATGAGTTTGGCTTCTCACGTGGTGGTCTAAGGGAGAGTTCCCAAGGACTGAAAATAGAAGCTACAAATTCTTAACCTCAGAGTTGCACAATGTCATTTCTTTCCTCTTCTACTGGTTAAAGCAAGTTACAAAATCTTAAAAAAGAAACAAAAAAGAGACAGTTTAGGTATAGGATTTGGGGAAAGGGCTACCTACCTTGTGGGTAGTTGTAGAAAAGTCACACTGTAAAGGGGCATTGTTCTGAAGCAGACCAGAGACCCAGAAGATCCTTACCATAATTAAACAGAACTCCCACCATATTTGTAACATGTAAGTTCCTCTTTTTGTCGGAAGGTTTTATAACAGAATCTCAGCAAAAAATTCTACAAAAAATTCAATGGGGGATAGGACTTCCTATTTCTTATGAGGACTAGGTTACTCTGTCTTGCAGAACCAAGGTTGGCCACAGACTTGATGATGTCACTTCTGCTTTTGTTGTAAAGTCTCTGACAAATCTAAAAAAAAGGAACAAAAAGCACTTTCTGTGGACTTAGAAACATAAATTACTTTTATGTAGACTCGCAAAAATGTAAACCTCCAAGATCCCCTCCCACTGGGTATGAAGTTCCAAGAATTTCCCAGCTCATAGTCTAGAGAATCTATTAGCCAATAACCCCTGTGGACTCTGCAGCCTATAAACCTGCTTCCGGAAAATTCCGTGGGTTTCCAGCCTGTGTTGTCCTACGTCAGTCCCAATAATTCCTTTATGTGCAATCCTTGTGTATTTATGCACCACCATCCCATCCAATAAGCAACAGTGTATATTTTGGTAGTGACTGCAGAAAAAGGAAGAGAGAAATTGATTCTTTTCCCAGAAGATCTAGCAAATACCTGGCCCATTCTTAACACCAGGAAAATATTAGTTAAGCAAATTTACCCTCCAGCTGTGAATTGAATTAATAGCACTAAATCTCCATGGCTGACCATTAAAAGTGGTGTTTTATGAAAGCAAGATTAGGGTAATATGTCCATAATAAGGAAAAACAATGCTGGATCTCAAAAGCAAAAAATGTCAGCACACAGTGGTATGAATTGTAAGAATTTTATGTTAGATATCTCATCAAATATACGAGTACATATTGTGTCACACCATGCCTCTTTCTTTCAGATAAAATATATTTAGCACTGTTACCCTCCATTAACAACAATGTGACCTTAAGTGAACTTGCAGTTTCTTCAAAGAATAGGAGTAATGAAAAGGATGTTCATAAAATTAAATGAGATAGCCAATGTGAAGTGGTTAGCAGAGTGTTTTACTCCTTGGAAACCATGAACCGCCATCAGCATCACCAACACTGTTACCAGTGGGTCCCTTAAAAAGCCTAGGATAGGGGGGAGCCAAATCCTTCTGCCTGTGTTATACAGATTTAATTCTCAGAAATGGAAATCTAGGAACACATATGATCCCCTAGGGCTTTTAAGGAACTTTTATAATCACACATATAAACATGATCCAAGAGTCACTCTAAATCCATGCATTCCGTGTGTCCTCACAGAATGATTCAAAAAGAACCAGGGACTATTGCAGCTCAGGAAGCTTAAAGATGACCTATATTGTACACTGGAAAATTTCAAAATTGGTCAAAATGGCCCGAAGCCACACTGAACTTTTCTCTGAAATTAAACTTGAAAAGTATGCATGCCTTTTGATGGTATAACAAAGTGACTCACATGATTTTATACAGAATTTAATAACAAAAATAAAGGAAAAAGAAAAAGGGCTAACAATTTAGCTTAACTCTAGCTGAGGATCTTGTTTATTCTCTCACTTTCCAATGTCCAGATTTCACTTCTTCTTAGTTTCTGGTTTTGGCCCCTCTTGATTTGATTATTGAGTTTTGAGAATCTGCTTTTACAGTATCTTAGGAGCCGAAAGCCTTTCAATTTTGATCACACTTACTTGGGGATACAAAACTGTCTTGGCTGCTTTGTCCTCAGGCCCTGTTTTCTTCCCAGTAGCACACACCACTAAAAAGTCTGAGAGCTGCTCGCATTAGCACTGACATACAAGTCCTGCCATTGCCTCAGAGACACTAGGGCAATTTGTGATCATTTGTTGCAAAGAGGCTCTACCATTTCTCTCAGCCAGAGGGAAAATAGCATGGCCTCCTCAATTGCATCTCGAGGACTCAGCTAATGCAGCCTTGGTGCCCTTCCCCGGATAGAAATATCTACAAAGGCTTTGAGAGCTTGGATCAAGTGTTTCATCTCATCTACCCCAGGCACTATGCTCCCTGCCTGCCACAATTATAGGACTTTCTAGCCCACAAAAGTAGGCAATTTGAAATTTCTTCTAATGCTCCTGTCAATATTGAACTACAGATTGCCTGAAAAAGTCACTCTTTTCTCTTAGCAGCTCAAGTACATTGCAGAGAGCCTATAACCCTCTGTGTCAACCTGGGACATGAGGCTTAGTGGCTTCTCTATGCTTGGTTACTTACTAATGGCCCCTCAACATGCTATGCAGAATCGCTGCCTCACTGTTGGGCAGAGAGAAGAGCAATTGTTCCAATATGTGGATCTCTTCCAGAGGATGAGAAGACCCAGCAAAGGAACTAAGAAGAAAGAATGTGACAAAGCAGATTTGAGAGCTAGAAGTTATTATAACAAGGAAGTCTAGAGCGGAAAGGAGATCATGTATCCAGGCCTGTTAGTGAGAGGGCCCTGATGAAGCTGGCAGGCTTCAGTACTTTGATTCTTTTATTTTCTCGCATAAAGGTATCCAGGCTGAGTTAAAGTGGTTTCAGACCCTGCGGGATGAGAAAGTGGTAAAGGAACACCTAAATGACATTCCTTTCAGTTGGTAATTCTTCAGAGCATTTTATGTGTAAAAAATAAATAAATAAAATCATCTAGAATTATGATATCACAAGTGTGAGGTCCAGGAGCCAACATTATTAAAGGTAATGCAGTTTACTCCTTCAGGGTACAGTCAACTTGCAGAGGATAATTAAGAATATGCAGAACCATCTGAGTAAAAGCTTGTGTCTCTGCTATGCATCATTACTTATATGGGATTTCCAATTCATGCAATGAGACCAGTTAAATGGTATTGCTCACCCTAAATATTTGATGTTTTAATATTTACCTTATTCTATAACTGCCACTAATCTATCATCGTTAGCTAATGTACTAGCTATTACACTGGAGAAAATTTGTTCTTTTTATAAATTCTCGTGACTATAAAAATTGAAATACCATTGTTTTCATTTTTTTTCAAACTGAAACTATAAGATCAACCCTTACCTCTTTAAATGACACTAATGTAAATACTAATCAAGCCTAGAAGCTAGAGAAAGGAAAAAATAGAGAATAAAAACAATCGTCACATTAATTGAAATGCAAACATTTTCAAAACCATTTCTGAGTAAAGAAAATGTCCTTTAGCTATTGTTGAGTTTTATCTGTGTCTTAGATGGCAAGAAGAAGCAAGAATCAGCCTTGAGAGCTATTACTGAGATTTCCCTGTTGTGGGTCACTCCGGGAAGCCATCCATGATGACTCGTATGAGAACTGAGTGTAGTTCCAGTCATTAACCAGGAATATCTGGCCTCAGAAGCTCACACTTCCATAGTGACTGTTCAAGAATGCCTGAGTCACAACATTATCCTGCATTAGCTCACCACTCAAGTTTAAGTACAAGCATCGGATGTGGGAGTGATCTGCGAGAGCCAAATGGCTTGCTTACCTCCACCCCATCCAGTTTTCTTGAAGAAGCAATTAAGAGGTAATGAAGATCGTAAAATAAAAGACAAGGAAAAGAATGGTAAGAGCAGATACAGGGTAGTTGAGGGAGGGTGTGGGATGCAAGATGAATTCATGACTATCGTGATGGAAGGACAAATGCTGATGTAAAAACTGGAAGAACAGTAAGCATAAACTAAATTTAGTTACTCAGTTCTTTTTTTATTTACAGAATGAAAAGCAAGTCAGAAGATTTATCTTTCCAAGGTTATATTCCTAGATGGAAAGTACAGTGTGGCAATTAATTTCAACTTGACTGGTTCTTAGGGTGCCCAGATATTTGGTCAACCATCACTCTGGGTATGACTCTGAGGGTGTTTTTGGATGTGCGGGGATTTGTAATTTGAATGGACACTTGGGAGGTGACAGAAACTCCAGGAGGTAGGATCTTGTTGAACCTTGCAGGTGTGCCCTTGAGTACTACCTCTAGATCTTGTCTCCTTCGTCTCTCTCTGCTTCCCTGCCTCCTTGAAATGAGCATCTTTCCCTGCCTGCCATAATGTTCTGCCTTACCTCAGGCCCAAAGCTATAGAGCTTTGGACTTGAATAGAAACCTCTGTATTGCATGCTAAAATAAATCACACTTTCTCTAATTTGTTTTCACAAACATTTTGTCATAGGAAATGGTAAGCTGACTAATGCACACACACACACACACATGCACACACATGCACACACATGCAGACACATACTGTTGGTGTTGTATCTCTTAAGATTTTGAATACAGATTTTATTATTAAAATATCATAAAATTAATAGATAAAGGATAGGAAGAGAACAGAGATGGGAGGTTAGGAATAGAGACTTCATACTAGACAAGGAGGCCAAATGCATACATTGGAGAAAAGATAGTCTCTTCAACAAATGTTGCTGGGAAAACTGGAAATCCATATGTAGCAAAATGAAATTAACCCCCTATTTCCCACCCTGCATAAAACTCAACTCAAAGTGGTTCAAGGACTTAGGCATTAAAAGATAGACCCTGTGCCTACTAGAAGAAAAGTAGGCCCAACTCTCCATCATGTTGGCCTAGGAACCAAATTCCTCAACAAGACCCCTAAAGAGCAAGAAGTAAAATCAAGCATCAATAAATGGAATAGTATCAAACTAAAAAACTTCGTCACAAAGGAAACAATCAAGAAAGTGGAAAGTCTGCAGAATAGGAGAAAATGTTTGCCACCTTTACCTCAGATAGAGCGTTTATTTCCAGAATATATAAAGAATAAAAAAAATTGACATATACACACACAAAAAAACAAATAACCCAATCAATAAATGGGCAAAGGAACTGAATAGACACTTCACAGAAGAAATATAATCAGTCAAAAATTATGAAAAAATATTCAACATTACTAGCAATTAGAGAAATAAAATTAAAACTATACTGAGATTTCATCTCACTCCAGTCAGGTTGAGAGATCTGCCTGAAATTGGAGAAGTGGGAATACAACTATGTGTTTAAGTAACCCAAAAGATAACACTCCTTCCCATAAAACTATAACGTTACAGAAGTTATACAGGGAGGGGATACAAAAGAATTTAGTAAGACTTACTACAGGTTAGTGACCAATAAATAAATAAATATTTATTGTGTTCCTGTCATCCCACACCAAGGTAAGAACAAGGGGGACTGGTGCATAGGAGACAAGATTAAGGAAGAGCTGTTGAAGCTCATGAGATGTTTTTCCATTTTCATGACTCAGGGATTTAATGTATTCATCCCTTCCCACATCTTAGAATCACTCCTTCCCACATTCTATGTATCACAGCTCTTCTTATACTCCTTTATTTCAAATTTGTATAGTATTTTCTTTCCCATATAAACAAACTTTCGTTCTTTTATGGTACAACACATTCTGTGAAGTATTGGCATATTTGAGTTTATTGTTAATACAATTGAAAGGAATTTTAAGTACCCTGCTGCTACCTGCACGGCCATTAATTCAGGTACCAGATAGGGCGATGAGGGGAAAAAGAAAAGACAAACAGACACACGAGTAGAGAAAAAGCAGGGGCCTGGTGGTTCTCCATTCCCTGATGTGGAGCACAGACCACCCAGAGTCCACTCAGCACATTTATTAAATAGGTTTTAACATCAAAAGTGTTGTTATGAGAAAATTTGTTCAAAGCAAGCAGAACCAAGGTCATAGGTATGAGCAGCCCAATCATGATTATCAACTTGCATAACTTTCTACCCTCAGACATCTGGTGTCTGAATTTAAAGGTCAAGAACTGAGAGCTCTGTGGCTGGTCCAGAACTTCCTATTGAACAGGGCTTCACCATAGCAAATCTTTAATCAGCACCTTTGTACTGAAAATTCCCAGGAGAGACTTTGCCTCTGTTGCAGGACAGCGCAAAGACCCTAATTCAGTCACTTCTCAAGACAGTACCCCAAAATGTTCAGTAGGTGCACATGTGAAAATTACCATGGATATTAATTTAATACAAGAATGAATAGATGACCCAAAGATTTAAATTAGATATGCATTTTTGCATCAGGGAAAATTCAGGTTTGTTTACTCAAATCCATCTATTAGATTGTTCTGAGACTCTCACAAACAGCAAATAATAAAAAATTGAACAAAATTTTCTTTAACAGTAAGACTCCAATCAAAAAATAATGAAGGAAACTTAGAAGGGATTTGAGAAGAAATATAAACAAGATGATCAGTCATTTAAGAAAGGTAAATTGAAGTTGACTAAAACATCAGCATTGCTGGTTTAGTAATTTAACAGTAGAAAAATCAGCCAGTTGCTTGAAACATCAAGGGACAAATGAAAAAGGATCCAACAAAGAATAATTAGAAGCTAACTGCACATGAGCAAGGGAGGTTCTGCATTTTCACAAGTTTCACCTTAAGTAGAAGGCACCATTGCTTTCCAGAATGGAGGCAATTTATCACCCATGAACAACTGCCAACAGCAGCATCACCAGGGAGAGGCTGAGGCAGTGTTTTTGCTGGGCCTGGGTTTTCATGTGAAAGTATTGAATTCATCTGGACTGTGGAGAGTTGCTAGGCTCAGTGTCCAGGGAGAAGCCCCATCTTATTAGTAGTGATGTTATCTCAGTTATTATAGTCTGTCATGTATGGAGGAGTAGGGAAGAAAGATACATGGAGCCACAGTTGCAGACAAATTAAAATTTGTTCTTAAGGGACCTCATGTTATTGACCTTGCAGCTTCTGCATAGAAGGCCTCATTTAGACCAAAGGCTTCTGAGAACACCAAGATTATATCTTGAATTCTCAGCAGCTAAAGTATATGTGATTGGGGAAAAAAAAAAGAAGAGTAAAAATATATTTATAAAACAAAATTCTGTTCTTTCTATTTTAAAATCAGATTGGAATGTAGTCCCACTGACAACCACATAGAGAAACACCCATAAATATAAAATGAGAGGCTGTGTGTGTGTGTGTGTGTGTGTGTAGAAAAGAACATGTATATTCACCAGAAAAAGGAATGTTCAAGAGTGTGGAGAAGTAACTTGAGATGCTCTGAAATTGAGGGTTTATTTCAGAATTTTTCAAAGGCTTTATCCAAATATACCACAAGCTGTGATAGGGTAAAGGACTGGCATCCTTCATAGAGTGTAATGGGCTGTTCACACGCTCCACTAGAGCCTAATGTGACAAATGAATGGGTTTGCACGAAACTGTCAAAGAGGCTGGATAGAATAAAGTGACAGGGATTTCTACCACTGATGGACAATGGGTCTGTTTTCTCTGCTCAGACACAGACTCTCTTGGAGGTAACAGGAATCAGCTTTGGTATAGCATGCTTTAGTCAGAGCACAGCTGTAGCACCTGCTTTGAGATTTTGGGATGACAGGAATGTTCATTGGGTTTTCTAGAATAAATTCCATTATTCTATGCACCTATCACCCACCCACATGACTACCACCCATCACACCACCCCCATGCTGGATCAGGATCTCAAAGGATAACTTTAGTCAGCCAGGTACACTTATATGGAATAGAGATGTTAATTGAAATTCACTCTTCTTTTTCCCCCACAGACTCTGAATATCTAAGTTTGTGCATCTGCTAAAAAGAACCTGGGCAGAAGTGAGCTCTTAAACTCAGTGAAGATAAATATATCTTCTGGAAAATTCTCTGAGATCCCCAATAAAACTGGACTGCAGGAGAGGCACATTGTCCCTCTCCTCTCTGAGAGGACCCACTCTCTCCCTCAAAAGTGTTCCCTTCCCCTTTTCCTATCCCTTTATAAACTCATGCCTATTACTGAGTGACATGTCTGAAATTTCTGACTTGATCACAAGAATTGGAATTTGAAGGGTGGGTCTTCATGCTGCCTTAGGTTCTCAGAAAGCACCACTGTACCACCTTTGTGAGAAAGATTTGACTGAACATTGTTGGCTTTGAAGGGAACCATGAACCAGGAAACTTGATATGTTTAGCAATTAATTTTGCCTAGAATCTCTACTAACACACACACACACACACACACACACACACACACACAAAAACCCCCACAGCTGCCAACATCATTGACTTTAGGTAGAGAGACCCATTTTGAACTTCTGACCTGTACAACGGTAAGATAAAACATTTGTATTGCTTTATGACCAAATTTGTGGTGATTTGTTACAACAGCAGTAAGAAAGTAATATACTTCTTCTATGCGGCATAATGTTTTTTAGGTTCATCCACGGAATTGAATTCTTCAGCCATTGTTCCTTTTATTGCTGAGTACCATTCCATTTTATTTGTATTTCTGCTGCTGTACACCTAGACTCTTTCCAGTTATAGGTGATAATTATCAGATCATAATAATATGGAGGTTTTAAAAGCACTATCAGTTGGTAGAGTTGTGCAGGTGCATTTAAAGACTCACTATGTCCTTCATGCTGACCAGCATTTGATAAAGGGCCAAAGAAGAACATCAAAGAGTGATGCTTCAGGAACCTGAAATTACACAACTTTAACCTGGCATCAGAACCTTATGCCATGTTCTGATGGAATATGCCTTCCTTTCTTCCTTCTTTCTTTCTTTCTTTCTTTCTTTCTTTCTTTCTTTCTTTCTTTCTTTCTTTCTTTCTTTTT